>KZ308158.1:314530-325553 GCA_000376725.2 Ladona fulva
TAAATTAAAATGTTTTTAAAGGAGTATTTGTTAAGGGCGAAGAACTGAAGATTTTAGTCAGAAACTTTCAGTGTCTATTAACTTAGGGTTAGTAGATTATTTCAATTGCAGTATTCAACGTTGTTTCCTGACACACGAAAAATCAGAAATACTGCTAAAAATCCTCTTTAGTCGAAACACTATTTTTCAGGGTTCTTCTTTAGCTAAGGCATCATGGTATTGACAACATAGTTGCCAATTTAGCGATATTGTAGCCAGATTTAGCGACTGTTTTCTTCTTTTAGGGACCTTCTGCTTTAGCAACATCTCGTATTCTATGAAGCTTTTTTATCACATCGACCCTCCTCTACCTACTCTTAGCTTATCATTTTTTAATTATTTTAAATTAAAACAGCATTAAATTCAGTCAATAAAAGACTATTTTTAATATACATATCATTTGAGTGATTTCTCAACAGATATTCTATCGACAGACTCGAATTTATGTTCTTTTATTTATTATCTACTTTCAACTACTTTTTGACGATGATTTTTCCGAGTTGAGCAAAGTTTTAGCTACTTTTCTGGGACCATGTAGCGACATTCCCAAACATAAATTGGCATCTTTGATCGACACTCGTACTGTCCAAGAGTGACCTCAATTTCATCATTTCAAATTTCTGTCATTGACCAGCGACTGCATGGCGTTCATAGCCTTGTTATCGTCGTCTTTTAACCGAAAAGAACGGTATTTTACGAAATTTTTGATACTACCAGAAGTGGATCAAAACCACGCTACAGCTAGCAGCTCAATCTATCGGCCCCGTAAAGCGGACGCACTAAGAGATTGGACAAATATCTCGTAATCGGTATTGCGAGATGTTTCCCGTAGTCCTCGAAAGCCTAGCAATTTGGGTCGTCCCATTATCCCTTTGGATGGAGCGGTCCTCGAAGCATCAAATTTGAAATGAATGCCAGCGGTGCGTAAAGGCGTGAGTCGAGACAGGTGGTTAAGCGGAGATAGAGATGGTATGAAAAGGAAGGAAATGGGAGGATGAACCACGGGAGGGCAAAGGGTTTCGGTCGGGAAGTCAATTGAATGTAAAACCCACGCAGCGGAAGGCGTGAGATTAAACCGGAATCATACAAATCCAGAAAAAATGTCCCTTAGCATCAAATCTCCTCATTAATCCAAGCATATGCACTTATAAGTTAAGAGGCTTAAAGCGTTCTAATTTATCGGCACTTTCAGTAAGTCTTCCCTGACCTATTTTTTCAATTCATTGGTACGTAATTATTGCCGAATTATTTTTTAACTTTGAATTTGGTTATTCGGATGTGTGATAATGAGGATTTTTTTCTTGAGTTTTGCCCCATGGGTACTATAATATTATATTAATATTAGTGTAATAATATAATTATTTAATGTGTGTATTTTAGATTTATTTTAGATTTTTACAAGTCCTTTTGGGGCTCCCGAATATCCAAGTGGGCAACGCGTTCGACTTCGGTGAAAGCGGTCCCGGGTTCGATTCCCGGTGGGGGCCAACGTGCAAAATGGCCTTAGATGTCGGAGCAATTTTAACAGTACTACTTGACTTACTAACACTTAGTCAGAGAATTTAGAAATCAGAATTTAAGTTGAGTTTAGAGTTAAAATAAATGGAAATATTTAAACAGTTTTAAATCGTGATGGCTGGAAGGCCGAAACCGGTCGATTAGTAAAATCTTGTGGAAAATACGAAGTCCACTGTTTCTCATTTATTAAGTGGCATTCCACGTTGTAATCATATTGATTATAATCGTTCGTAATGGTTAAAAAATGTCTCATTTTACCAAATACTAATTATGATGTCATTAATTTCTGATTAACGTAAATTTTGCACTTAATATTGTATGGGTGGTACCTTTTCTAGCAACTTACGCTTTTACGATAACAAAATATTCAATTGATAGTAAGATGGCCAGGAATTAGATTGGTCGCCTAAAATCAGGCGTTAACGTACATTTCCCGTACATGAACATAATTGAATTCTAAAAAGGATTCTGATAGATATCAATAATATTTTAAAACTGGTTTTTCTTTTTCTAAATTAAGGGGTTACTCGATTGTATTTAATAGTGACGAGTAATTCCATATCAATATTTGGATTAGTTAAAGGAATCAGGAAAAGATAAAGCATAATTTCCCATCATGTTTCCTTAATTCCTTGAAAAAATCCAGCCAAAAATGCAGAATTTCTCGTTGCTTTGCCAAAGGGAATAGAAGTAATGAGAAGTGTAAACTTTTACCTCTTCCTTTTTAAGCATTATCACCCTGTGTTACTTTACACGAATATTCGATTTTGCTCTTTTTTAGAATACATGAGAAGTGCAATTGAAATCGTATCAGCTAAATATGCTGCCTAAAAAATTACAGAAGTTAAAAGATGTAATATTACCTTCGAATCCCTTGGTATTTCTCACCTCTTACGCAGTACTAATTAGCTCAAGCTAACCTAGGAGTGTAGAAGCTAGGAAGACCTATCGCAAACCTACCGTCAAGCAGGGAAGACCCATCCTATACCTACGTTGGCAAACTTTCAGATCATGAAAAGTAATATTCGTGTACTTATCCAATGAAGTATGTATAGGCCGCCAAATACATCTTCTTTTCAAACGATAAAAGGGTCTAAAAGTAAAGCTGTGCTCAGCTTCCATATGATTCTAAGAATCGTGCAAAAGCTTCGTCTACGAGCAACTTGACATCAAATCTCGTCGTACCTCTTTCTCAAATAACTTTAAAAGTGGGACGGATTTATTTCTCCGAGATGCAATCAAGTACAAACGCGCTCAATTGGCTTACCGCAACTCAGACCGGGAACTGTGCATGGAAAGAGATGGAAGAACGAGGTTGAATGGTTCTAGGTATGCGAGGTTTATTTACCTTCGAGAAGGGCTATGGATAAAATCCCGTCTCTATACGCGGAAGGAATTTCTTCGGAAGCTGACAAAGACGTAGTTGATTAAACGGAAAATACATGCATGCATACCCATTATGCCTGATATATGTTATTGAAGCAATTGTCATAATGTTACTTTCCTCTGTGGTAATGTACAAGCTTCTGCAGGCTCCGTGACTTCGCTACTATTTAGGAATCAGGAAATCAGGAGGAATGAGGAAAAAAAGATACTTTTTATTGCACTAAGGAGATTAATTTCAAGAGACTATGTTTCTTATTATTCTAAACCACGGTTTCGGTCATGTTAATTCTAGTTTAGTTTGTTCTATTTAGCCTTTATTCGTTTATTTAATCGCTTTTCTTTTTCTTTTCCATCGATAGCTTTTTTCTTTTCCATCGATAGCTGGGAGAGTGATAGCTTAGTATCTCACCTGATAAATACTTTAGTAGCTTTTTTTGTCTTTTCCATCGTTTTTCTCTGTTCTTTCATCTCACCTGATGATGACGCTATGCCAAACGCTGCTCGTTAGAATTAAATTTGCGTGTTACGGTAATATTTCGTCATTCCTTTCCATAGTTACCAATTTATCGATTTTTTTGCTGAATCTAGTGACTTTTTTCTTCTTTTAGCGATTTGTTTTTCTGTTCTAGCAACATTTCGTACATAATAGAGAATGTTTTATCACGACCATTCTCCTCTACCTACTCTTAAAATAGCATTTAATGCAGTTTATAAAAGACATAACATTCATATCACAAGTATAATTTGAATGATTTCTGAACAGAAATTCCATTTAAAGTCGCGAATTAAAGTTATTTTATTTTCTAACTTCTTTTCAACGACATTCTTTCTGAGTTTAGCGACCCTTTGTTTTTTCTCAGAGTGCTTTTAGCGACATTTAAAAAAATGAATTGGCTACTATCTTCCTATCCTCCTTATAATTTTTTTCTGTGTTTTATACCCTTAATTGCTGGTGTATTCCGTCGCTCAGTAATCCAATATAGTCCATCGATTTACTGCATTTCCTTATTTGAACGTTACTAACAAATTACTTACTTCGTTGTAAAATTATGATGAATCATGCTGTTGTGATCTGAAATGTGCGAATACTACCTATGTAATAATATATAAAAACTACAAAAATAGTTCAGATCATACATATGAGGTTGGACGTGCTGTTTGAAGGTTCTTATGAAACGTTGGAAGTTTTCTGTCTTATAGGACTTATCAAATCCGTGATGAATGGCCTATGCAAGAAAGAATCAGTTATGAGATAAGCGTTTGAATTAAGCACCTCAAGAGCTACCTTTAGGTGTATTGATGTTCAGTCCTTATCCTGAAACTAATTTAGTTTACCATCATTGATTTGTTGATGTAAAAGGATCATTGAATACTTTAAGAGAGAAATTTACTGAGGTGTGAATCACGCATATGAATGAATGTAGGCTGAACAAAGTCCGAATAGTTTTATTTCGAATGAAGCTATCTTTCTCTAAGGCCGCTAAAAGGAATGTCAAAAGATTCTAACTGTAAATAGCTGTATCTTTCCTGATTATCGGATCGATCATCTAAACATTTGGGCCGTTCTCTTCTTGAATAATTCATCTTTCGTGACTGGAGATATTCATCAAACTATTCGCATGGAAATACATATTAGATTATCAATACAAATGAACCTAGGAACACGCTGGCTTAATGTTATCTCAGATCTCAATCTTTCCCAGTTCCTATTTGCAAAGGAAATTCCGAGCAGTCTGAAGCGATGGAAAGCAAGCCAACAGATGGAGTGGGACCGATTACACAGACGTGCTTGGAAGGAAAGCTGTTAATTAATTGGAGCCACGAACTAGATGTGCAAGGGAAAAAAACAACCTTGTAGGAAACGTGCACTAAACCGGTCGGGAAACTACAGGACGAGGCTGAAAAAAATTTCGAATGGGAAATTAGTGCATCGAGATAGCGGCTCTATGTCGGAAAAGAAGCGATTCCGGGGTTTGCGTTTCAGCAGATTAACGAGTTTTCCAGATATTAGAAGGTCTATATGGGGAGGGAGGTTAGTTTCTGAGAATGCGTTTCGTAGGAAAAAAAGCTCCTTTCGTTTAGTATTAGAAATTAAGGGATATGAAAAACCTTAGGCAATTTTCGGTTAAATTGGATACTCGAAGAGGAAAAAATCCTATTCTGAACTCGACCGAAAAGCCCCTAATACAGCTTCGCTCTTAAATAAAGCTTGGGTGTTCACTTTTACCGAGATTCATGCATATAAATGATAATTCTGAGTAAAAGTCGTCGAATAAAACAAAAGTATTCGGAGGATTTTTTGTTAAACTTCATACGTTCAAATTCCGAAATTCTTCATAATTTACATTGAATTTCTTTCACGGACTTTTTATCTTTCTTCCTTGAATGATCATTACGACATGCCTGCGTCATCGAAATATTTGTGAATTATAAATGTATTTCTTAAAAGGCTCCCAGATAGCCAAGTGGGCAACGCGTTCGACTTCGGTGAAAGTGGTACCGGGTTCGATTCTTGGTGGGGACCTACGTGCGAAATGACTTAAGTAGTCGAAGCACTTTTAAGCAATACTACCTATCTACATATTTATTAAAGTAACATCAGCAGAGGTATTTTAAGTACCCACCTTGAATAAAGTTAGAAATCACCATTTTTTGGTAGAAAAGTTTATCGGCATTTCAGTCCATTTGAGTGTTCCTTAAAGTAATTTGTCATCTGCCCGAAGGCTTGTGGCACTCTTAATCCTTCCACCATTAGCTACGGAAAGCCTTGGAGAAGAAATGAGGCTTATTAGGCATGGTGAGGAGTGTGGAAATTTGCCATAACTTCCCTCTCTGAACAAAATTGCTCTAACATAAGTGATACTAGGCCACATAAGTTAACCCTTTCGTTGCGAAAATCGATTAAAGTCGATTTGACGTCCATATAAAGCCAAAGCTGCATCTAATCCAAATACGCACCGAAAGGGTTAAGAACAACGACCCTTTATAAGCTTTGGATAAGTATTGATCTAGGAGGAGTAAGGAGTGACGGGAAAGTTAATGCCAATATTCAATGTAAATCATAAATACCTCATTAGCTTTCATATTGCCACAGACATGGTCAAAACAGAGACTAAGCTAAATCAAAGGTGCATTTCCGCTGTCCTGTATCTAAAGACAAATGAAGAATATTTTATTCATTAAGTATTGCGAGCGGAAAGTATAGCAACGTACGCTGCTATAGATAATATGCTATGTAATTGAGTAATATTTTAGTCTATTGGACTGTTTTACACGATCATTTCGTTTGATTTAGAAAGGAATGTTGTATGTATTTTTCTGTAAATGATGTAGCTGCGCTGTAGTGATTTATTGATTTTGATTTTTTTGTGTATTGGTTATTGGATCTCCGTCATCTTATATATTTTGTAAAGTACACCAATGCTTTATGTTAAGCATTTAAAAATCCCCAAATATTTTCGCAGTATTTACTCTGTTTTCAAATTCTTTTTATTTGCTCGCCATTCCATCGATTTTTTTTCAAATAGTATCTTAAATAACCCGTACGAACACCAACATCTCTGTGACAATTGCTTCTAATTCTCAAGGCAATCTTCTGCAATTAAGCTGTGCGAAATAAACGGAGGCTTCAAGCAATAAAATCCACACCCACGCAGATATCTTTCGGAGACAATCACGTTCTTCAATACATGACAGAGCACGTCGGAAAAACAGTTCGCACCCACATATGCAGCTTTGATTTCTCCGATATGGTGGCTCATTCTCAGTCATTCTTCGCGATTCACCACAGTACATTAAAACGATTGGAAAGTCGAGAGCTAATATTTGCCCAGCGATTCGAAGCAAGAAATACTTCAAGCCTTCTCACCAAATAACAATTCGGAGATGGGAATGATTCGAGATAAAAATGTATACGGGATGACGGGACGCGATGCGGAGGAGAGATCAGAGAGTTAGGTGTTGGCTGCAACCGGCTCCAGAGGCTGCGGGAGGCGGGGGAACACGGTGGTGAATGGGATAGGGGAACGGTAGTCGGGGAAGATGATGGGATGAGGGAAAGAGAGGTTCGGGGATGGGAGTGTGGGGGAGATGCCGGAGTAATGACCGAAGCTTCACTTGACCCTTCCCCGCCTCCATTCTCCTCAGCATTCGCATTTAGTCCGCTTGCGTCATCCGCCTCCGAGCTCGTTTCTTGAGGCATATCTCCGCCACATGCAAAACCCAGCTCCCGCAACTGTACGAAAACCATTCTCCAATAGAATCGTTCTTTCTTCCATGGCCTCTTTGGATGTACCCCTAACCTCGCTAAAGTTGTCGTTTGAGAGATTTTAACGCTAGGTGAGTGATGCTTCTGTCTGCAACGTTACTGTCATAATTCGCTGTGCTGTTGGGTTGCTTCGGTTAAGACAGCGTTAGTGAGAAATTTCTCCCTGTCATCGGCATTCTCCGTCATAGTTTGATGAAGTGAGTATTATAGTTACATTCGTTACAGATGGACTAATAGTAGCTTATGACGGCACTATTCTACAACTATTACAAGGCTACGCATTATGCAATAGAATATACAATGCTAATTACAATAATACAACGTTTTTCTTACTACAGAACATCTGTCATCAAGCTACACAATACACTATTAGAATACGTACCTTTTCAGGTAACAAAATTGCATTTATATGAACAATTAGAGCACCCGCCCGGAAAGTGGGAGACCTGAGTTCGATTCCTGGCTCGGAAGACTTTTCCTCTTTCAATTTTTCAACAAAATAACATTATTAATATAAAAATATATCGTAGCTATAACAAAACAATATTACAATAGAGCTGGCTCCTAGCTTAAAAATACACCAATTAATTCCATGTTTTTTCTCTAAAAATAGTACATTTCCTCTTAGAAGACTAACATAAGTCTATGCATAACAAAATTGATCTTTGGTTTACGTCTCGTATTATCATACAAGTTTTTTTCAGGGTTCCTTGAAGGCCATTACGATTACTGAAGCGGTCCCTGGACAAAATATAACTGCCTTCATATCATCTTTAACTATCAATGCATCTGTTATGAAAGGGCTTTCTGTCGTTGAATTGCGGCTTTGCGTATAAGTAAACTTTGGATATCAGAAAGATGGACACCTTCTCGCTACTTATGTGGATTTCACGATTTGATAATGTCGAATATGATTCTTTGAATTCGAAGTCTTCGGAGGTGTCTATTATTTTTTTTACGGTCCTGCTTCCACTTTCTCAATCGAATTTGAGGTTAAAAATTTTAAATTAAAATTATCGTCTTGATCTTGTCTACTAATTTTGCATTTAAAGATTTACTGCGGGAAATTTTTACATTTAGCAATCTCTCGAAATCTGGATAAAGTCGATGATGATGGAAGTTTAACCGCTGAGGTACTTGGAAAAAGCTTGACTGTTTTAAGTTGTGTTATTTCTAGATTTTTATATAAGATTTTATTTAAGGCGAAATTGAGACTAAACATTCTCTTCTTCCATCCAACCTGTCGTCATAAATAAAAGAAAAATAAATTTGAATTGAAATTAAATTAAAAATAAAAAGAAATAGAGAAGAAAACTTAATAATTTTAAAGAAAAAGAAATCCTATTTACGACTCGCGTATGTTTACCATGTTATTATTAACGCTTTTTAAAAATTATTATTACAAGCTGCAATTACACTGTTGTCTGTTGGCAGCTCCTAAATTTCATTCTTTCGTTATTGTGGATGCTATGGTTGTCATTATTTATAACTTAATTATTATTGATTTCACTTTCATGAAGAGTATAAAGATTTATGGGGTACAGAATGTAACTGAATGTTTCGTCATTGGAGCATCTATAATTTCCATGTATATATTGCAAGCAAAATGTTATTCAGCTGTGTCTAGGAATAGCTTGTGAGATGCTCCTCTCAAACACAGAGGAACCAATCACCACGCAAATCTTCCTCCTATATCACTCGGCGACACTACCGTCTTAGCTCTTAAGAAATCGTCTTCGTAGGACCACCCCGGTTTTGCAAGCGCGTCAAGAGAAAATAATGGACGCTCGAAGCGTCGCTTTTGTTTCTTTTTCCCCCGCCATATTTCCCTTGAAGGATGGTCTGCGGTGGACCCCCTGCGAATTGATGCCTCCAAGGCTGACGGAGAGTGGAATTTGAATTCTCTCTCTCTCTTCTCGGAGTGATTAATATAGTGTCGTATTTCTCTCTGGCGTTGGTTTGCATTTGACCCCTCGGTGTCTACAGCCCATCCCCGCCCACGCTTTCCTCGTCGAAGACCTTTTCGCAGTCTGGAAGCCGCCGAGGGACGCGATGTTCGCCCGTGTCGTCGACGGTTCGTTCCTGCTTGTCCTCTTCCCTTCCCTCGACGAAGATTTGTAATCTCTTTTCGCGGGAACGATGATTTCGGCATCTTTGGAGGGGGTAGGATTGTCTCCTTGTCGTATGGAAATTTTCCCTTCTTCTCGCTCTCGGGAAAGATGGATACAAGTATGTCCATATGTGTTTATTCTGTCTAGGAGAACTCCTCTTTGCCTTTATCTGTTTAGGAACAGGTTCAGGCATGTGTTTGGTTATTCGATGTAGCACATTGTACGGGCATGTTTGTGTATATTTTATGCGCTTAAATGTGTTTCCGCAAGATATCCTCTCCTACGCCGTTGTGTAGTATTGTTTACACTTATAGTACCTGCTATACGAAGTGACATGACCTGACAAACAATAGGAAGATTTTTTAATTGTTAATGACATTTTCAGGCATCCCACAAGGTAATGTTCTCGGGCCTTTGCTATTCCTAGTTTATATTAATAATATCCTGTATAATTTTAATCCGTATCAAAATTACGAAGGCTCATAAGAATCGTACCTTCGTAATGGGGAACCGAAAACGGAATGGAAAGAGCTTATGTACCAACATGTTTGAAATGGTATTAAATTGGTGGTATGATCATATAATGGATAGTATTATGTAGTACAAAATACGTTATAGTATTAAATTTATGTAAGTAATTGCGGAATGGAAAATTACCGAAGACTTGGAAATTACTGACCGGCATGATATTGATAATTTCCGTATAATTAATTTAGAATTGGGTTAACTGAATCAAAATTTGCATATTTTGTTTTGAATTTGAAAAAACAATAAACTGTAGTTTCTAGTGTAATAGTGAGCTTAATTTTGCAAACTTATTTATTATTGAAATTTGAGTGTAAAGTCGTCGAATGAAAAAGTATTCGGAGAAATTTTTTAATAAACTTCATTCGTTCTAATTCTGAAGTCGTATAATTTAAGTTAAATTTCTTTCTTTGTCTATATTCATATCGCGTTTCAGTGACATTATGTTTTCCAAATTTGTTTCGAGTATAGATAAATTCATGCGAGAGCAGTGATTTGCGTTTTTAATACTCAAAATGATATCTGACAGCTTTAAATTACTGCATCAAACGCTCAGTCTCTATAGCCGTTAATATGACACATCATAAAGATAATGACGCTAACGTCTCCATAAATCTTATTTGATAAGTGGTAGACAATGTTTTAGCTTATGGAACAATAGCAAGGTCTGATCCATGAATTGCCTCTTTACAATAAATTATCGCCATTTAAATCAATTCAGTGTACTGGGTGGTCTTTCGAATCCTATAGTCTGCTTTATAAAACATCAGCCGCAATATATTGCTCTCCAAGTCACGTTAGATCTACTTTATCATCTCTTTGACCTATACATTCTATTCGTTGCCTTTACGTCGAAAAGATATCGGACGCTGTGATTCACAGCCATTCTTCAGACGGAATTTATATGTTATTTAAACGATTTAGATCTTTTTTGCCCAAATATCTCAGATTTACTTCTGTGAAATAGTACATAAAAATATGAACAGATTACGGAGTATTACTTTGATTTTTCTGAGAAAATTGGAATTAGATGCTAGACCAATGTGCATAGTAGCAATATGCACAGTATTGCACATTCTACCGAATTGATAAATGGAACTTAATTAATTGCAGTGTCTTTGTTGATCACTCTCAAGCAGAAAACTTTACTGCAAGAAGGCTCCGAAGAATGAATGAT
>KZ308158.1:326069-343332 GCA_000376725.2 Ladona fulva
AACGGGGCCTTCTCTCCAGAAGATTAGTATTTTTTTAATTAGATTTTTTTAAGTCTTTAGAAAACCAATCTATCGATACTGTAT
The DNA here is from genome assembly GCA_000376725.2 of Ladona fulva. Classification (NCBI taxonomy): domain Eukaryota; kingdom Metazoa; phylum Arthropoda; class Insecta; order Odonata; family Libellulidae; genus Ladona; species Ladona fulva. Next base: position 326,154 of record KZ308158.1, read on the forward strand.
TTAATATTTCAACCATTGCGTTAACGTTCTTTCATTGTTGGAAACGTTTTATTATGTACAATATTTATATCATAATGATTGCCGTAATAAGAACAATAAATGTAATTGATGTGTGTCATTGATTGGATTAAAGATTAGTTATTCGTTGTAACTATTTCTATTTTGGAGACGTATATTATTCTGCCTAATTTTAATACCGCAGCGATTTTTATAATAAGAACAATAAATGTGAATGGTGTGCGGTATTAATTAAATTGAAGATCAGGTAGTTAGGTACTGTAATTATTTCATTGTTGGAGACCTACTTTACTCAACCTAATTTTAATATCGCAACAACTGCAAAAACGGCATTGATAAGCGTAATTAGAGAAATGCATCACTTGGATGCACGGCTTGTTAGCTGCCTAGCTTCTTTCACTCTGGGAGACATTTGTAGTCGCATTTTCGTCGAAGCTTTTAACGGTTTGAAGAACGCTTTATGTATGCCATTATTCCTTTGCAATCTCAGTCATTCCTCGGCCGTAGAGAACATTGCGTCGCTGGAGGAGGAATGCCATTTCGCCCGCGATATTTCGCTATAAATCTGCGCTATCGGAGGCAAGGCAAAGTGCGCCCTCAATAGAATTGACGGCGGAGGGAGAGAGAGTTAATTGGAGACCGGATTTGAGCAGCAGTCACCGCTTCAGAAGAAGCGACGAGTTTCGCAATCAAATATCCATCTCTTATCGCATTCCTGACAGTTCAAGCTCTTCGCAATAACATTCCAATTTATTTCGATTTGCTAGGAATGGCCTTTGCAAGTTCTCTCGACTAGTCACACGTTTGCAATATCGTAGGGAGTGGTGGAATTGGAAGAAAACTATTGCTCTAGGACAAGGATGGAGACCCTTTTGTGGCAAAAGATTTTTAATAATTATAAAGGACTTATGTGCTAATATGGTTCCAAAAGATAGAAAGATATGCTGATTTTAATTATTTCACTATCACAATGACGAGAATTAAAGTTTGCAATCGACATTAATAATCAATAAATGGTCATTGTTAATGAACATAATCTTCATTTATTTACCTTCTGGCTTCGTTTTTAAGTGAAGAATTTGCAGTGCAAGAAAAATTGCGAAATCAGCAGAAAGTTCCGATTTTGTATTTGAATCGCGTAAAATATTTGGAGATTCATTTCTTCTTTTGATCTCATTTAAATTGTCGAAGCAATCTGGAGGAGGTTCGAAAGAAGGACTGTAACGCATTCCAAAAAAAACGGGGACTGTACAGGGGAAGAATTCATCCCGGAGGGGACGGTATGAATGATCCACGAGAGTGCCGGAAATGTCCTCCTGCCTGATTGATACACTGAAATGCTTTCTTCTTTCATTTGAATAGGCCCAGAGAAATTTAACTCATTCCTCCTCGCCGGAGTCTACGTGGAGGGATTCTTTCGTTATCTCTTCTATCCCTTTTACGTTCGCACTTAATCACTAACTTTCAGCGTGGCGAATTTCTGTGACGCCAGGATATTTTTCTCCAAGTCAAGGAAGTCTGTGATGGAAATGTTACTCGCAATCACGCCCTTTCTAGAGATTGAGTTGGGATGAAAAAGTTCCACTGGTGTGAGAAACTTTTCGTTCCTTTATTAGTGTCATCCTACCTCTTTCTATATATTATATTATTAGTTGAAAAGCCTTAAACAGGCTAATATGCAAGGCTTACAGTTCTTAGAATATAACTTAAAGATCTCCCTCACAGTTCGTTGGAATCACTTAAAAATTATTTATTATTTTCTCAACGATACTTGTATTTTAAAATATAAATGGTTAGTAGTGTGCCGTTAACCTAGAGTGAATTCATAAGTGTGCCACGCTCTAAGAAAGGCTGGAAAGCACTGATTTGTAGGATAAAAAATGTTAACCTATTACCTACAGGGTCTCAAAATTCTGTTTTACGCAGTGTTTTAAAGGTTTGCTTCATTTAGATCTCGAGTTTTATTCATGCTACTTATAAAGTAAGCAATATACTTAAGAAATTGAAAATCCTGCTAAAACAGGCGAAATATTCTAAATAAAAAGAATAAGGTACAACTAACTTTTATAATAATGTACGTAAGGCTTGATAGGTTTCAAAAAAATAACATAAAAGTCTCCTTGGGAGTTCGTTTGACTCGTTTAAATTGTATTTATATTTTGAAAATACATGTATGTATTTTGAAAAATGGATACGCTCGGGCTTCTGTCAGTTGGTGGAGAACGTATATTAGAGCTCGCTTGCCACCTATTGGCGCAGATCCGAATCATAGATATCTACGCCTAGCTTCTTAATCATGCGTACGTACTCGTAGCATTGTCTATGTTCCATGGCTGGTGCTTTACTCGATGATGGTATACTGCTAATCACAACATTATCTTGATTAATGCTCGGCTGTAACGCGCCTTCCCATGTACAGCGATTCCTAACATTGCGCACACCGCGGCATTATTACTTGTTAATACAAATTAAAGCGCATTTAGCGAAAGAGCTGGGGCGGATTTATAGTTGGGGGCAATAGGCTCTTGATGAGGGCCTCATTCTAATGGGGGCCTCAATAATAAGGTGCTTATAAACTCTCAGAAACGTATAACATATTGTTCTTGCTTTTCGCCTCAAGATAAACTTTTATTTTTGTTGAGTAAGAATATAGAATATATAGCATTGTTTATTTATTTATTTACAAAATTTGGCCGTGGAAAGACACAAGTCTAATGGCAACTTAATCATATATCATACACTTATTAAATATATACAATACACAACGGATCATCTCTTATACATGTTACACCCTTTACATTACAATGATTCTAAATTTAAATAACATATTAACACAATTTACTTTACCATTATATCAAGTTCGTATATTTATGTCACTATTTAAAGTCTGTCAATCATTCTTTGTAATTCATAAAAATACTACGTATAGTAATTCAAAATTTAATTACATATTCCTGTATTAAAGCGATTGGGTTTTCTATGGGATGTATTTTCGTGTATTTTATGAAAATATTTTTTTGGGTTGAGGCCTCAGTATGATCTTTACGCCTAGGGCCTCTGATAAATTAAAAAACCCACTCTTTCGAAAGGGTCGTTGACTGTAGTGTTTGATCAAAGTTGAAGAAGAAGAAAACACGGTTTGCGGAAAAAAAATTCTTGTGTTTTTTATACGACGAACTGCAATATACGTCGAACCCGCGGTTCGAAGGAACAGAGCCGTGTTTATCAAAAAGCGCATCTGCACGGATTCGTGCATCTCTAAACGGTTTCAATTGGTTCGACGGGTTTGTCTGCAACAGAAAAAACCTCACCCACTCAAAATCGTCTTCTCTTTTTTATTCCAGGTCTGGGATTAACCGTATGCGAAGCGAGTGGCAAGAGCTGCTGCACCGCGCAGATGGAACGGGGCCTTCTCTCCCTGGTGGCCCACGATTTCGACTCTGTCCTGCACCACCACTCCCGCTCCCTCCAGGGACTCCTGGCGGATGCAGCGTCCCGAATTCAAGGTCAGTCTCCCAAAGCGATCGTCTCTTTTTCGAGAGGATGCGGGCTTGCGCTGCGTTTTTGTTCTCTTTTAATCGGCCGAAATGCAATTAAAAGTGGGCCTTTTTAATGGCCGCGGGACTTCATCTCGTCGGGAACTTTTTCGCTTTTTCAGTTCCGCGAGTCGGTCTTTGATCCTTCCCTTCTGTTAAAAAGTTAATGAAAATAAAAGGAGTTAAATGCATCGAGGCCTCTTTCTCTCTCTGGGCTTTGTTCGGCCTGGGTGATGAGAGCTTTATTCCCTACTCGCCCTATGGTTTTTCTGGAGGCTATTCTCGACAGGCCTCCTGTGCGATTTAGGGCTTTAGGAAAATCGGGACGATTGTTTCCTGCTGTTCGAACGGGGCTTAAAAATCGGTTCAAGCACGTGTTACTTTTGTGTATAGCCTTCTTTACTGCTGCCCGCGGCGCTTTGAAGATTCGGGTAATCGCTGACGGATTGTAAAGGATACGCAAATGAAAATAAAAGATGCACCCCCTGAGGGGCTAACAGCGCGGTGGTAAGGCTTTCTAACTTCCAAGAGTTCGATGCCAGAGCTTCCTATAAATAAATTAGTATGCATATACAAAGACAGTATATATACACCCTTTTTCGTTCAAAAAGTACAATTTTAGGTGTGTCCGCCTTATTTTCAATGCGTTATCTTATCCGGCTTGGGTGCTTTATTCTGAATTTCATTGGCTAACGTAGCGGTACAGAGGTGAACCACTTTTTGTTGCGTTTTGGGTACAGCCTACGATTGTTTGCTATGATTTCGTAATTCATAATTTTCACTATATACCTCTGTTTCCTATCAAAAAGAGTGGGGTAATATTTTGTTTGCATATACGCATATTGTACATAAAGGTTATTGGCCCTAAGGAAAATCGCATCTNAAGCACTTAAATACTACTACTACGAGAATAATGAAAAACAAGATATGCAATTGTTTTATTATGTTCCGCGTCAGTTTTCAAACTCAGCGAATCGCAAATTTGATATTTCGAGTAATTTCGAGTATTTTTCGAGGCAAAGTTTTTGTACGACATATTCTTTATACGACAAACTCTCTGTATAGTGGGAAAGGTGACTGATTCCATCTTCATGTAACTACGAGCTCCACCGGTGTACGAACGGTTGGGTTAACTACCAACGCATTTATTGAGATTGAGATTAAGACTAAAAAGTCTCTTCTTCCATCTAACCTGTCGTCAATGTTATTATTAAAACATTAATAAATTGGTAAATAGAAATAGAGAGGAAAACTTAAGAATAATTTGTGAATCTAAAAAACCTCAGTAGTACCTTAGGACAAAAATCTCCACAGCAGGAAAACACCCACAGAGAAGGGGGGTCCGAAAAACCTGCGCAAACCTACTGATAGTACAAGCCAAAAGATGTGTATGAAACTACGTATACAAAAATCACTTGAGCAGTACTGTAACAATAATTCACTAAAGCAATAAAAAAATATAAACATAGAACGTCAAACAAAAACATCCTAACGTTAAATTCTTTAAATATTTAAGTAATAATGCTCGATAGAAAAATTATTGAAGAAGCATAAAGGAAATTAAAAACACTGCATAAGTCATAACATCATTGTACAGTATAGCCAATTTGACAAGAATAAAAAGAAAGGAAAATTAATAATAATTGTACATGGAAACTTTTGGACCAAGACACGAGAAAATATTTCATTCCTCCATTCTCTCTTCCAATATCCAGTGTAATTATAACGATTTCAACTGAAATTTTTTGGTATGTTAATGATTTAATGTCCGAAGAAGTAGTGTGCACTCAGATTCTCTTCATATTGACAAATAAAGCTGATTACAGAATGCTTTCACACGTCCTTCTGAAGAACTGGAGTCATGCATCCATATGTACTCCTTCACATGATTCGAAAATATCCATCGCTCGGGCGCGATGCAGATGTCGTCAGTGACTGTCACCTGTCGCAAAAACGAGGGCATCTCGATTCGCGAACGTGACGTGACGTATAGAAAGATTCACTGAAGGCCGCTTCTCGCCAAGGTGATTTACAGAAATGCAAGGTGAGGCGGATGAGGGATGTCTTTCTTTCCAATGACAGCGGATAATAAGAGTGTCTATCTTCGGGAAAACTGTAGTTAATGGTTAGGAATCGAAACAGTTGCGAAACTCTGTGGTACTACATAGCATGAACGACAATCTATCGAGTATATGCACATAGATGGATTACATAGCTTTTGGTCACGTGATGAATCGAACGTTTTTCGTATACCTTAGATACATGATAAAAGAAAATCTATCTTACATTTCATTTACTTTTATCGTCGTTTTGTTTCTGACTGACATAAGCTACTGAAGTATGAGTGATGTTTAAAATAGATAAACTGTGATTCTTCCTTGGAATATTGTGGAGCTTCTACCTGACCTTTTTTTCCAGCCAAGCATTTTCGCTCTGTAGGAAAGGTTTAAGAAAATATCTCACTCCTCATCTCACTCATATTCGCCTCATTCCCTCTCTAAAGCTATTGGTAGCTAACGTTTAGTGGGATGAAGTTCATACCGACCTTAAAAATACATTACAAACAGTCTTAGTATGAAAATGAAGCGAGACATAATAATAATAATTTATTTAGCTCAAGCAGGTTGCCCCAATTACATGAGTTACATGCACTGTTGAAGTCTGTAGTCATTCTGGTAACTCACTATTGAACGCTATAAAGGTATTAATCATAGGGACGTTTACGTGGACATTTTCCACTCGTAGCATTCCGGCTTACAAAGAGAAACAAGAGCAAATTACCGCACTTCTCATCTTACCAAGAAACTCTCATCACTTCGCAAGTAAAATAGTGACGAAATTTGGATGGGTTCAAACCTTCTGGCTTAACCCTTTCACTCCCAAGCGGCCGATATATCGGCTGAAAGTTTGAAATTAGATTCCCAGTTATTTATTATAATTAGTACGTACTTGAAATTTCAAAAGACGAAACAAATTAATTTTATCAAATCTATCGACCTTTTTACTCGTTATAGAATATTGTCAACCTTATAGATGTAGACCTTTAGCCATGGTAATTTTTTTAGTATAGCGGAAATATCTTAAAATTTCGCCCGGTCTTTTTGGGTGAAAATGGGCGTGGGAATGAAAGGGTTCACATCTACTTAATAGCATAGGCATCAAAGATATTTAAATAGTGTTCTCAAGATAAGAAATCCGGCTACCAGAATTCGAAGCTTAGTAACTTAAGTCAACAGCAATTTTCAAGAGTCAAGTAGACGACCTGCTCCATAACGGTTAATTTAAAACCCCATAGGTTCAATCCCATCGGCAGCGAAACTAGAAAACCGATACTGAAAATTAAATCAAGCGTCCGAGTGCATCGTGATGCGGAGAGCCACGCGACGTTTTCGAAACCGGTTGAATTCACGCGAGTATCAGCACATCCGCATCTCAGCCAGTTTTCCTTACCTCCGCACACAAGGGTCGGGGAAAACCGCACTCGGAATCTTGCTGGTGCCCTGCCGAAAAAAGAAGACGCTACTCCGGCCACTTTGGGGATTCGAGAGGCACTATAGCGTTGCATCTCGGAGACACGGAACCCACCGATGCAGCGCATAAAATAACACCGGGTACGGTATCTACCTGTTTTGCTCTCCTTTGCTTACCTCTCCTGGGATGGTTATCTGCTCTGCGGTTATTTTTTGTTCGAGGAAACCCAAACTGCAAGGGAATCTGGATCGTCCCTCCCCGGGTCATTATACTGAAGATTGTGCGGAATCCCAGAGATGATGCAATTATGCTCCGTGTTTTGTCGTCTGTGGGGGTTCGTTGATTGGCTTTACCAGTGGTGGGTGAAATTTGACGAGGACGAACCTAACCTGCTTCTTGAAAGAACCGTAATACTTTGTAAGAGCAATATGTAAAATTTAGGAAATTAGGGGAATGTTTAATCAAATTACAAGTTTAACTGAGATACCTATAAAAGGAGGTTTAACTGGCGGAAATTTTGGGAAAGATTGCTCTAAGTTCTTCTGTGAAGTGTGAAGTTTAAATTTCGCAGAAGTTTGGATATATATGTAATCACTCGTCCTAACTTTATTCGGCGAGGTTCATCACTAATATTGCTTGAATGAAAATCGTGTCTAGAAAAAATTACTAATTCATAAATTAACTTTGTTCAATCTTTTTATTAGTAGTGTTGCTAAAAGTGCTTCGACAGCTAAGGTATCCAGAATTACAGATTTTAAGAGTGAAATAAACCTAATTAGAGGCAATTGTATGTATGTTATACTTCTGTGCAATGCGTTTGGTAGAACACCTGTTGATGATAGAATAATTATTTATTATTATTGTTATTATTTTATAAATAGCAGTTAATGGTAGTTTGGAATTAAATTTATTAGCGAAAATATCTCTGACGATCATTTGGAAAGAATTGCGACGTGATGTTGTTATTACTTTAAGATAAGTTTATAAGGTCATCCCCCTTTTGGCAGAGTTTCTAAATCCACCCGAGCTATCTCCATGGTTTCGTGGATCACAAAAAGGAATTTTTATTTATAAGCAGAAGAATTATTTTAAAAATTAAGCATAAATATATCAAAATATTGCATATTGTTACGGTAAACATAGCACGGAGTAGCAACGGAGTTTTTGCCGGGGCGGATTAAGCATTGGGCAGACCGCATTCATTCTCAAAGGTCGCCTCTATCCAAAGCGGCTTGCTTAGATAAAAAAGGAGGAATCAGTCAGAGATGAGGGGGAGTGAGAATGAACTCGGTCGCCATTGAAAGTTCCTTTTTCGACCTTTTTCCCTTTCCTCATTTTTTATTCCTCTCCTTCGTCTGGGCAGACGAAATAGAGAGGGGGAGGAAGGGCTTTTTTGTGGGAGTGGAATTCCAGTGGATGGCGGTGAACGACCGGGCGTAGAACCCCGGTCACACGTCGGAGGGGCCACCATCGCCTCTTTCGCCGTGCTTCTACTACGACTCCCACTACTACTATGCGTTCAAATCTCTCAGTCACGCGTGTTCCTATCCCACCTAATGGACGGATTTTATCCGCGAGATCTTCAGAATCTTTTCTCCCACTAGAGACCACTACTTTCTCGATAAGTTTTTCCTTCGTTAATTTCATTATTATTCATTGAAATTTAGCACAAATATTTCGAAATATTGCTCTAAACCGACCGATATATTATTATTATTATTATTATTATCATCATAATCACCATCATCATCATCATTATCTTTTCAAATGCGCTCTACCTTTTATTCTTCCTAAATCTAATATTCGATCAATTTTAATTGCAAAATGCAGATATCGAGTTTTATAGAAGTAAATTCTAATTTGATTCTGTAAAAATCCCGGTAAATAATTTCACAAACGATGTAGTTGTCGTCAACTTCGGTCCATTCCTTGAGCATTGCGTTTTATAGAAAATTTTGAGCCTGGAGAAAACTTGTTTTTTATTTAAGGTATCGGAGAAACAGGAATAAATATGTATTGGTTTGCTAGATTACGAAGTCTGTGCTGGCGTTTCCAAGCTCCAATGTTAACTGTCTTACCTTTTGCCTTTGAATCAGGCTTGCTTGGGGAATACGCTCCTTGCACTCGGAAAGATCGACTAGCGAGTTATAATTATACTTTTCTAGTGGAATTTATTGTTTATTTAGCCTCTATTCAGTTATGGACTAATTCCACCATTTCTCGCCGTCATATACTTCTTTGACATTTTCATAAATTATCGCGTTATTGTAATATAGTTTTCATTTTTTTTATTAAAATTAATTTCGGCAACCCCTTCAGTAAGCGTTAACCTCGCCGCCTCACCCAGGGGAACGACTCTGTATGTATACTTACATATAGTATTTACAGATTAAAGGCCTTTTATTATAACGTATACTAATGATGGGCTTTAACTAATGTTCACCTTAGGGTCCTGTATAATAATAGTTTGTTGGAGATAAAGTGAAGATTATAGTTAATCTTCTTGCTAATCTATCGTACATGCGTACGTAGGTGGCAATTATAATCTTCACTTTTTCTTCGACATACCATTATAATACCGAGCCCTAAAGTAAACAGAAATTAAAGTCCATTTTAAATATACATAATAATACCGGGTATAAGGCCTGGTATTTATTGCATAATTAAAATGGACTTAAACTAATGTTCACTTTAGGACGCCCTATTATAATGTTTTGTTAACAGGAAAATTTTAATTAATCTCCATGGTAATTCATCATATACATAGGAGATTAACTATTATATTCACTTCAACTCTTAGAAAACATAATAATACTAGGTCTTAAAGGGAACATTAGTTAAAGCCCATTTTATGTATACATTATAATACCGGGCCTAGGTGTTTTATTTAAAAGAAATCCCTTCGTTAAGAATGGATCTTACGGTTTTCGGCCTAAAATACTTTCCGAAGCTTATGATACGAAGAACGATCTCGACTCCACTTTAAAGGAGTCGGTTAAAGGACAACGTGCGAATCACAACTGCTCAGTGGTCTAGAAATCTTTAGTCAGAAACACGGCGTTATTGTTACTTTCGCTGCACCTCCAGGTTAAAGACCCGTGCGTGAGCTGTTTGGACCCCCGGGCCGAAATTTCCCCTCCCACGCCGGGAAGGGTCGTGGTTATCAGCCGGTCGTGCGTAAGAGCACGCGCTCCTCAATCGTGCTTTTTACACACGTCACGGGCGTGCACGACGGCGGCTTTTCCTCCCTATAAAACGTTCCGGGTTCACAGCGAGCGTGCGTCTAATGGGAACGATTGCGTAACATCACGAATAGTTAAAAAAGGGCGGAGCTCTCGCACCCCCTCTTGCGGGAAACCGCGCAAACGCTATAGGAAGTCGAGGTCGCGGGCCGTAACGGTTCCTGCGGTTTCGAAAGTTATTCGCCGGGTTCCTGAGTTGAATACGGACGCGCTGTTGGTGTTTTCGCACTTCTTTTACCGGTTCGGTGACTCTCGCGCCTTCGTTACGGTCCAGGGGGTAATCTTCTTCATGTTCGCTCGGAAATGGATGTTGGCGATCCCAGATGTGGGTATTATTTTCCAAATGATGCCCTCGCTAATTTGTTATAAATCTATCTTGTGACTTTCTTTTTCGCTTTGAGAAGCAGGAAGTGTTCGCTCGCCCTGGTCATCAATTTGTATCCCCTTTTTGCGTTGTTTTTTGCGTATAAAGGATGCAACGGTTTATGCTCCGTTCTATATAATTTTACGCTTTACGTTTTTGGGAATTGCTCCCGGTAACATTACTCTTAAGTTACTGCTTTGTGATTGCTTCAACACACCCATGATCTTAGTACATTAATGGTTTTAATTTGGAACTATTAGTGATCTATTAAGAAGAAATAATAATATGATTTTCATAGATGGATAATATTGAATATCTGCTCATACTGTCATGGCTTCCTGAATGTCAATTTTTTTGAGATAGGAAACTCGCCTCTTTGGTTAGGAATTATTTTCGGTTTAGATCGCCTCTTGGGTAATTTAGCGTTGCTAATGAAAGACCATATTGAGTTTTTTCTCTCGCTATAGATAATAAACGATTTGAGTCTATCGGCCACCCACAAAGTCAAGAGCAGGTACTCGGCTGGAAACATTAGGGAGTAGCTAGTCAATGGGTTTTGAAGATAGCTCTTAAATTTTAAATCGCGAGAAGAATTTAAAATAGTTCTTGAATTTTATATCGTAATGTTACTATTCGAAATTTTTATGAGCTTCCTTTCAATAGCAGCGTTTTTATAAGTCCTTCGGCAGCTGAGAATTTCACACGTTTGAACTCTCAGCGGGAATCGAACTCCGGACCATTTTCACCATTCTGAAATCAGCATCATCTCATTGCACTACCGTTTTCTTATTTCTAGTTGAGGAATTCGTTTATGTTTGTAAATTCGCGGCTCACGAAATTCCAATTTAATATGGAAAATAAATCTTTATCCAGTATGTCGAAATAGACTGTATTTTATGATCGATGTATCTTTCTCTATCTTTAAGTTTATTTTTATCTATATTCGGTCAAACGTGTTCACAAGCCTTTATCGCCAGGATGGTTACTCTATCGCTAAGGAAAAAAGGGATTGGCAAGTATTCGAAAGCTTTAATTCGAGTTATTTGGTCATAAATGTAGCCAGAAGTCTAAATATATTACAGACAAGAGATATTGATCAGGGATTTTCGTTACTTTACTACGCTCGATAATATTTATGAAATATGAATCCTTTCATGCCCTGTGCTAATTGGTTAATTCGGTCACATTCAAACTTCATAAGCTATCACAGTAATCCCGAAGGCCGGCTGGGGCCTCATACCCTCTCCCAGTAGCTACAAATAGCTATGGAGCTAGAAGAGGGAAATGAGGCTTACTAGGCAAGATGAGGAGTGAGGTAGTTTGCCCTTGTTTTCTTCTATGAGGCAGGATGCTGTAAGCGGAACAAGACCACGTTACCGAAGCACAATGACTCTACGAGTAACACTTCTCTTAGCATTCTTCTCGTATAAGGGGAGGCCTTAATCAATGCTACTATTCACCATGACTCATACCTCAGTAGCATTCAAATCAATACATTCATAAACCAGACTGATATATAAGTAAATGAAATAAACGTTTTTTTTCTGTATCCTGTACAAAAATATTCACTCCTCAAGATAAAGTAATAGGACTACCATCAACTTAAATATGTCTAAATTCATTCGGAACGGACAATTCGTCAAAAACCAACAGAATTAATTCAGTTTGAAACTGAATTCCTTTCCTTCTCGAGAGCTCAATTTTTTTCCCAACTTTTTTACGTCGACCTCATCCTAGATCATAATTAAAAATAGATTTTCCACGTGAGGTCTATCTCCGCCGTACCGTTAAGCTTCTTTGTGCGGGTGTCCCTCATTAAAATAATCTTATTGAAATGCTTCGCCTTGAACTCCTAATTGAAAACTCACATCACTCTTTCTCTCTAGAATCACTTTTTCACCCTTGCGTAAATCGGAAAAGCAATCGCATACGCCGTCCTGTTTACCCCTCGTGTTTGACATTTATTCCCCGCGTACCTCACAAAAGGATGAATAAAAAGCCGGCTTTATGAGACGTATCTATCGTGGGAAGATTTAAAAGATTCAAAGGCATGAGAGATACAGGTGACGCAGTGGAAATCCCCATTCATTTTGTGGGGAAATTCCGGAGAGGTCGATACGGTAGTGAGAGGTCACGACAGGGGGAAGTGAGTAAGGATTTGTTTCTTAAACTCTGACCCAAAGGAAGAAAGAGTTTTTCTCTATGCCCTCCGGAAATATATATACACACACAAACTCATATATCGCGATGACTCTTTTATCCTAGAGAACAATGTGTACAGCTACCCGAGAAAGCGAGGATAATAGGTTATGGTGTTTTTAAATGTCAAGGTAACATTCTATTGAAGGGTAGATTTGGGAACGTAAGGAAAATATACAGCCTCGAGGAAATTTTACTTAGAAAACGAAAGCGCATTTTTACTCTAGGAAAGGCCTTTCAGTATGCAAAACGATGTTTTCTTTTCAGTTCTCAGAAAAAGCTTTCTTTAAATTTCGATTTTACCGTCAGTTTCTCACGTTTTTCACACGCTCTTTTTCGCTGGCGTTTTCCTGCAGTGGAAATATTTTTCAGTGGATTTTACTTAGGTTTTTTAGCCATATACTAGTTTCCCCCTTTTACTCTCTTTTCTATTGCTTAATTGCCCTCTATACGTACTTCTTAAAGCTTTATTAACGAAGGAATGAGTATTTGCAGCCTTGGGCGAGATGTCATACACCACCTTTCATTTTATTCCCTAGGCATTTTCCTTGGATTTGCTAGAAATCGTAAGAAAAATTACAAGAGAAATAAGTGTCTCCTTACTAAAATGCATACGTTTTTGCTGTTAAAATCGAACAAATCGAATTCAATGTCAAGTTTATGAATGCCTTAGCATTTAACTTGGCGCCCTCTTTAATAGGCGTCTGATGCGGTTGCCTAGTTACCTCACCCATGAACACGGCCCTGGTTAGGCGTAAGAGTAGATTGTATAGTCTTAATCTCAACCTCAATAAAGACAAATTCTATCTTACAATCTTTCATGCACGTACTTGAAATACAGTGGCTTGGATGTAGGGTGGACAATATTTTCTATGTCAGCGTATTCCAAGACTTTTAATTTGCACATTGTATAAGCTCCATGTATTCTGGCCAAACATTGTGGAACGCCATCTAAAAACAAATCAGAAAAGTAATTCGTGTTTTATTATTTTTCCCAATGTAGCGTAGTTGAGGATGACTGAAATGGTAGAAACCGGTCGTATTTAATAAATTTTGTGGAAAATACGAAGAACGTTTCTTATTTGTTTCTGCACAATTTATGCACGAATTTCAAAGTAATATTGAGATATAGGTATTAATATTCGACGTTTATAATAGTAATAGTTTTTAATCATTTTTACAATGCATAAATTTTAAATAGTAATATAGATGATTTTGATTGTAGTAATTAAATATGTAGTCAAGTGACGTTAGAGTAAGTGGATGGCTAATATACTGAGAGAAGAGGCGTTATTTAAGAAAGTAATTGAATATGGGATACAGGACTGCAAACAGACGGGGATGACCAAGGCAGAAGTTGTTAGATGGTGAAAAGGGAGGAATAAGATATCAAGAAATGAAAGAAGGGTCGTTATGTAGAGAATAGCAGTGCATATGAACGCATCGAAACGTAGAGCATTTTCGATGGTTGAACACGAGTACCAACTATGCTGTATTGTTCATCGGTGTCCTTTGTCATACAATAAAATACAATACAAACGTCTTTATTGGGCGAAATTGGGACTATTAAGTCCCATCTTCCATTCAACTATTGTCAAAATATAATGAAAATTTCATTTCTGCTGCGTTGAATTTTAAGGAATTTCTTGGGAATTATATTCTTTTAAAGTAGTTCCTTCAGGTTTCATTGGTAGAAAAATAGTGGGCAATCGAGGTTCTCTTATTTATTCTTAATTGACGGAATTTTTCTTTCTTCTAAGTGTTTGTTATTTTAAGAAATGAGAGTGGAATAGAATGCTGAAGTGGAGAATACCTTCTGAGTTTTTGACTAATGTTTTGATTAATTTTAAATTACCTAAATTTTGCTGAATCCGAAGGGAAATTCATTCAATAGATCTCTTTAATATAGGTATGCTTGATCGTATTTCTAATAGTAACCCGACCAAATATTTTCATTTAAATATCACATGATACGTGGATTAAAGTATTTATTTCAATACGTGTACAGGTAAGTCCTGTACACGTATTGAAATAAATACTTTCATCGTTATGAAGTTCCACCAGATCTCCCTGGACTGTATTCATTTGATACGTGGATTAATCGTAGGGATCAGTATTTTCTATTTTTATCAAGTAGATAATATTTTAAGGGGAAACTATTCGTTACTAATTTTCACCAGTAATTTCTCCAACTTTAATTTCATCGACGGTACTCATTTAATGCTTAACCTGCCTGAATTTAAAAATTCCACGATTCTTTCCTGAAAACCGAATTATTTCAGCTACGGAAAACAGTTTTTGTTTTAGATTTCCGAAATAAACCGTCGGATCCCATAAGGGCGCAGGCGTTGGTGAGAAGAACAAAAGAATAACAAGGAACCGCAGTAGGATGTTCATTCCATCCTTTCCTTTTCCGAAAGGGCATCTGAATGCACTTCCATGGGTTTCCTGCGACCGCAACGCACGGGCATTATCTATTCAGCCCGAGACAAATAATAACAAAGACCTCTTTCATATCCAAAAAACCACTCGTAACCATAGAGATTCTTTTTCGGAAGAGCACCCCGTAGTTACTCCGCTGCTACGCCCTTCATCTGCCTCCGAACGGTCGGAAGGGAATAAAAAGAACAATCTTTTTCACGTGTATGGCTCAGCTATATCCCGGCTTCATCCATTATCTACTGCCGATTTCTTATTATAGAGGCAGGGAAATGCTCCGAAAATGAGGGGATTGCGGTTCTATTACGTCTGAGAGATAGAACTGGATTGCTCTTCAGAGTTCTGGAATACATTTCTTAATTCACAACCGTTTCCGCATCTGCGTTCCTGGAATAGGGGAGTAATGCAGAATTTCGATCGACTATAACGGTCCACTTTTGTAATGGATTAGGTCCTAAAAAAATGATTTGCTCCAACGGAATTGTTTGATATCAGCTCTTTAGTGAAACTTTTTTTAAAAATCGTTAACTGATAATTGGACCTGAAACCAGCTCGGTAGTTATGATTTTCTTAGTCGTTTCGGATACTTTTCCCATCTTTAAGTAGGTCTTTTGTTCAATTGCTTGAAGAAATCCACCTTCTGTTGTTATTAGAACTAGATTAGACCTGCGAATTGTCAAAAGCACTCACCCCACCCAAAACAGTACAAAATGTGTACAGACGACGAACTTAGGACTCCATACAAACTGTAAAAAACACTGAAGACAGAACTCCGTCAAAGATTAAACCTGATACGTTTTTAAGCAGTCAAGCTGCCATCATCAGAGGTGAACAAAAGGTTTTCACCTGGATAAACCTAGATTAGACATACAAAGAGACATGACATGGTAGTTCAGTGGTTAGAATACCTCCCAGAAAAGCGGTAGACCTGGGTTCGAGTCCCACTCATGTCGCTATTTTCCACTTCTGTTTATCCTTGGGTTTTAAGGCATTCAACTCAATCTGCAAAGAAAATACCTTATCCTTTCTCCAACTCAAAACTTCTTCCGAATTAAAGCGTTATAGAACAAAATTATGAAGCACTTTCGGAGTAGCTATACCTTATTAAAGTTATCTTCACGGCTGAGGAGGTGAAACAAGAAAAAATAATCTTTTAGTGCGCTTGGAGGGATAATAATCAAAGATGAGCAAATTAAAGCAATTCAGTTTTGATTGGTCACCGAGCCCGCTCCTTAAGAGACGTCCTTCTTGTGGATGCCAAGGTTTGTTTTAGCCATGAAGATAGATTTAACAAGGAATAGTGCAACGTAAAACCTGCTACGTTAAAAAAATCCAATTTATATGAAAATTTCAGCCAAACCTGAGCTATAAATGTTGAGGACGGAAGTTTCATTAACCAGCAGTTTGCAGAATTATCCACTTTTTTATTCCGGCGTTAACGACTTGTTGTCATCTAAACTTGCACCTTTATATACCCTTAGAGTCGCCATTCGGAGTATGCCAAGGGGTGCATTCGTTAAACTTCCATAACCATTTACTGTGAAGTATCAGTCGCGGAAAATGTGAATTCTTGAAGCCACTAATCCTAGCATCTGTTACCCTGATTTTTGTCGCCGATTTAGATGCAACAGGAAGGACACATGATAGTCAAAGTGTCTTCCTAAAACGTGCTTTCTTTTAATTTTTTGAGGAAATGAAGCCTTAGTTTACATCTTCAATATTCTAAAAATTCCCGTCCTATTTTCATTTGGGTGAGTCTAACAGGATTTTTCGTAAACGTTTTTACAAAACATACCAAATTTTGCTCTCTCTTCTGATTCTTAAATAAGACACTTTTTGGCAGGGTATCATACAAAACATGCATAGATTTTCCTCGAGATTTAATATCATTATTATCCAATATATATAAT
>KZ308158.1:349741-452574 GCA_000376725.2 Ladona fulva
TATTTGTATCTTTTAGATTTCAATTTATTTATAATTTAATTTATCATTAATTTTATTTTTTTATTTATTTTTATTTATTTACCATGCCCCCACACGCATTCGTTTACTGGATAATTACATTGGTAGGCTTAAACAATAACAACGGACGATCACACCCAACCATTCCCTAATCGGAAAAATTCGACTATCCGAGATTCGAACCCGGGAACTTGGGACGCTGATTCGCTAATCACTCCTCACACATATTGGCCGGCTGGCTGGTGATTGCTGAAGTACCTATCGCCGAGTTTATTCTCTTAATACTTTCGTACACCAAAAATATTGTGCATTTTCATTCCGAAGGTGTAACGTTGTTCAAGAAAATATTTGAATATCTCTCATGTTGGGGTTCTAATTGATTCGTTAAGATTCCTTGATAAAACGTAAATGGTTGGTCGATGTGATGGTCGTGAAAGGAGCAATCGCATTAACATAATCATCGATGAACGTTTCTACAGCATATTTCGATGCATCGAGTTTATAAGCTCCTATTTTCAAGAAATTCGTTCTACTCGATCCTATAAATATGCTAATGTCTCATCTTACATCCATTTTAAAGCTCCTCGTGAAAGTCTATGAGATTTAGTCATATAATTTTTCTTTGAACGTTTTCTTTAGCCAGGAAGCCAAGATGAAAATAGTTTGCGAACCTGCTTTAATTTTCTACCTGAAGAGGAGTAGCATATAAGGTCCAAATAAGAGATCCCTTCTCTGAGTCAGCTAAGTTATTTCATGCTATATAAACTCCATTTCCAATTCAAAACTAGTTTTCTGGAAGATAACCCGTACATAAGAAATGATAAATATATTTACGTGTGGGACAGAAAAAGGAAAGTATGGTTTTAAACGCATTTTGAGGCAATTTTCTTTACAGTAAAAGTTTTAATGTACGCGCCAAATATGCAATCAACGCGTTAGTAAATTTAGGTGTGTACATGTCTAAAACAGTGCGTTGCAGAAATGCTTTACGTTCAAGGAAACATGACAGTGTAATTACTTTTAAAGTAATGTGTTTAATAATATTTCTGTTTGACTCTATTTTGAAGTATAATTTTTTGTTTCTAGGGAGCGTAATGTGCAAACAGTATTACGTGGGTATGAATTATGAAGTGTTTTGCCAGATGGAAACCTATAGAAAACTAACATTTACTAACGTTGTTAAAAGAGAAAACCCTTCAGTTTAACAGAAAAGCAGTCAGGATATGGCTCCCAAATTTTATGTCGTCAACGCAGATTAGTATTTATAAGCTATGCTTCTCATAGTGATGTATATATTTACCATGTCCTAGCAACACAGATTAGTATGTATAAGCTATGCTTCTCATAGTGATGTATATATTTACCATGTCCTAGCAACAGGCTATTGGATAAATCGGAGGAATCGAACTTTATACTACTCTGGTTTATGTAAATCCTTACCTATGTGAGCACTAGATCATGCTGAACTATATTTCAAAGAAATGAAGAAAAAGAATCAGTAAATTTTTCTTGATATAAACTGAGACAATGATTGGTACCATCATCATCTTCATCCATCAATTTTTACTTCCCTTTAGTAGCGCTTTCTCTGTGGAATATAATCTCGCTAACACGCCCAATTCCCGAATTAGAAAAATAAAATCACCCGCGCAATTTCGCCGGAAGTGGCCCAATTTGACTTCGCCAGCTGCGACATCTGTCCACGGACGAAAAATCGCACGTGCTGCCCCCTTTCTGCCGCGACTGAACTGATAGCCACACAGGGAGATCCTTTCGGCATCATCTGAGAGGACCACATCTCTTCGCGTCGCGAGCGGTGCGCCGTAAATCGTGGAGACAGGAACGACCGAACTCAATAAAATGCGTGAACCACGAGGGAGGTCGTTGATCCCAAACAAACGAGAGGGTCTTCAAAAGCCAGTAGCGTGGGATTTTTCGATGGAAATCAGAGCGTCTGTATCTTAGATCTCAAGTAAAGGCGTTGCGAATCCGGAAGATTTCGTCATCTGTAATTGGAGGTTCATTCGGGAAGAGCGTCATTTTCTTTGGTGTGTGCTGAGAGGGACCAAGAGGAAAAACAACAGATTCTCAATTTTTCCTGAAACCAAAACTCTAGATAGGTTTTAAATTTTTACGCCTATTAACAACAATATAATGTATATTAGGTATTTTTTAACATCACATCAGACAGACACTCTTATGCAACTCTGGTTGAAATTGCTTTACCATAAGTGGAACCTTGTCCTTGCAATGGAATTTTATACAACGTGAAAAAGCCGCGTCCCGTAAAAAGTGCAGTTTTTTGGGTAACTTGGTACATTTCTTCACGGTAAATTTAGTTCTACGTCTGCGCCAGGAAAAAGTGCCACTAAGGGGATGTAGAATTACCTATGGTTTGTTTTGAAAATTGTTTATATGTGTATTAAGATCCCAATAAATTAACTAAGTCCAGGGGCACAAAATTAAAACTTCGATACTAGTTTCTACTTCCATTAGGAGATAGATAATTTTTTAATCAGTAGCTATGAAATCACGATATCTATAATTATACCAACTGACCAGAGTGGTTAGCGTGCTAGAGCTCTTACCTCAAGGTCCCGGGTTCGAACCCCAGCCATTCGGATTTTTCCTTAGGGAATGGTTGTGTGTGTTATTGATTAAATACACAACTGTAATTCTCCAGTAAATAGAGTTTGTGGCGGCAGTGGGAAATAAGAAATAAATACATTTATATATACGTGATTATGTATTTTCAAAAGATTATATATTTCTACGAAATAATATGGTTTCTTTGGGAAGAGGTTTCTCATCGGAACCATTCACAATCTCGCTTGTTATTCCCGATGCAGAAACCGATTCTTCCTCAATCTTTCATCTCCATATTGGTGAACTCATGTTTACAAAGTTCGTTTTAAAAATTCAAAAGAGGTATTTTGTTGAAGAAGAAAGGAATGCGAGACTTTTTAAACGAACGAAGTACTGCGGTATTCAAATGAATATTTAACAGGCATTTTGAATGCAGCAATGAATATTTTAAGTCGCAGTGGAAGAAAGAATTTCCAGGTATGCGTCCGCTCTTGAAAATGATGCTTCCGATCTTATGAGCAAGAAACTAATTGCGCGGCGCGTTAAAGGCGAACCGAATCAGTGAATTCGCTTCGGATTTTGGAGACTTGCTCTCGAAACAACGGAGGCAAATGTCACGCTTAATGCTTCTGCTAAACAGCTTCGAGCGCCTGAAACGAATTCCGACAAATTTATTCAGAGCGGTCGCGCGAAAGCCGGCGCTTTCTTCTGTGCATTCCCGAGCATGATTTATGATTAAACAGGTTTTGTGCTGTTCTCTAAGATTATCTTGCACTGCTGTTGTAGTCTTTGAATGAGTAGATTCAGAAGAAAAGTGTTTGTGTCTAATGTTAAATTTTTGGGTGGGAAACTCTGTAAAAGAGATTGCGGTGGTGTGCGTCGTGTTCGGCCCTGTATCACAGCGAGCCCGGTTGCCAATGACTACTTGGACTCCTAACAGATACATTATTTACTATCTTCATAATTTAAAAATCACCCTTATGGAAACTGGGCCCTCTGACACTGGTATCCTGGATGCCTGACATCTCCGGAACCTCCATCTTAGCCGGTCCTGGTGACTATTCTCGGTGGCAAAATGACTAGCGTTCTAACTACTCTAGTATGCGTTCATGTTTTTCTAGCCATTTCGTATTACATGGGAGTGAAATCCCTTTTATGGAAATTATACCTTTCAGTTTAGGAGGCTACTGTCCCTCTATTGCTCATTTTCTTGCATTGCGGAACCCTAAAAGTTTGTACTTTCATATAGATATTGAGATTTTATTTAGATTTGATGCTCTGTATTGGAGGTACAATTTAACAGGATAAGTTTTCTATAAACATGCTTTTATTGATTTATTTAACAGGTAAATAAAACAAAATTACATAGAATAGCGAGGCTGATCACTGCATCAATTAGAGAAAAAATTTATAGTCCCGGATCATTTTGGATTATTTCGCGGACCCTAGTTTGGAAACCGCTGCTGTAAGAAATCACTATAATATTGTCATATAATTTTTTTAAGTAGTAAATAGAGAGATTCATTTCATACACATTAAAAATATTATAATAATTATATCATTTAAAAAATTTGGTCACAGATATAGACATTTGACATTTAAGACATAAGTGGACTCACAAGAATATATTTATATAAAGTAATAACATTAGTAAATTATGGAGAACCAAAACACAACATTCATAATCCAAAGAAATAGAGAGAAATTATTATTTATGCCCCCCCTCAGCCTCTGAAAGTATCGTTAGGAGGTGCCAAAGAAGGACATTGTTTCTTACATTGATCAGAAAAAGATCAAAGTATATAAAAAGTATTAAAACAAAAGATTGGTCACAACTTACTCTGAATGTCAGTGAACATTTTTTTCACTTCACGTTTTACTGTAGAGATTTTATTGAAGCGTTGTAAATCATTTGGTGGATCGTTAAAGAAGATGGACACAGTAATTTCTAGAGTTTGATTTCCGTGGCAATTATAGCACATTGGGATATCATATCTACCTGTAGATCCTTTGCTAATTCCGTGGTTAAAGGTTTATGACGTCACAGTCAGTTTTTTGTTATTTATTACAATTTCTCTTCTGTAGTCACATATATTGTAACGCCAATTTCAGAAATTTGAGGCATGAAGAGCATTGTAAGCATCTCTCACTCCGCAGTCTCATCTCGTCCCATATTTTTCGCCTCCAATATCTTCCCTTGTTAGCTGGTTGTATACACGATCCACCTCTACACTCCGTCGAGGGACATAATTTACTTAAAGGCGAATATCACATCTCCTTGAGCAAATCTGCGGAGCAAAGAAGGAAAGTGAAGAAGAATTGAGTTTCAGATCGATAACCTTCTTTTCCGGGTAAGGAAACGCCAGTTGACGCCGTTTCATTAATCTAATTACTCCTGCTCGCCTCTTCCTCTCTCTGATGACACGGGGAAATCTCGGTTTCCGCTTGTTTGTCAGCATCCTATTCGTCACTTCGTATGTCTCCCTGGTGATGGCTCAAAACCAGTCGTTGCCAACGAAGAAAAATCGACCCCAGCTTTCCGTCACGGAAAATGATTGTCTTATTCGTTATATTCTCTGTTCCATAAGAAATGTATTTCTTTTCCTAATGTTCACAATATAATACTATTATGATACATAAAAGTATGACGTAAGGCTTCTGGATAAATACGTGGGTAACGCGTTCGACTTCAGACTAAGCGGCCCCGGGTTCGATTCCAGGTGGGGGTGCACGTGTGAATTGACCTTAGCTGTCGAAGTACTTTTAAAATTGCTACCGCTGCTCGGGCGGATTTATGACAAGGAACAATTGACGCTATCTGAGGGCCTTATTCACACGCAGGGCCTCAATAAAATTGTGTTTATGAACGTTCATTTGCTACTAATTGATCTTGATTTTCGCTTCGAGAAAGAATTTTATATTTTTAGAGTAAATAAACACAATATGTTACTTTTACGTGCTAATCCTGGGATGACTTATACATATTAGGAAGTATCATATGTTCAACGTGGGGAATAATTCTTATGTACTGATAAAATAAGAAATACTAAGGAGTAAAAGGTGTGAAAAATAGCGACATGACTGGAGCTCTAACCCAGGTCTCCCAATTTTCGGGTAGGTTTTCTAATCTTAGTTATTTATTCCTATTCTACCCTATTCTAGGAAATAATACGTAAAATACAATAAAATATTACGATAGGTCACGGTAATTTATCGAATTGGGCAAAAAGAAGCTGTTAATTAAAAAACCTTTTTCATTTCAACCTCAATAATGAAAGAATAATTTGAGATAACGTCACGACAGCTGTATCATTTTAATTATATTTTCTTCCCAAATTTCTTTAAGTTGCGAAGTTTTCACAACTGCATTAAATTTCACTACAACTAAGGGATTGATAAGGGGTGCTCCGAAGAAAATAGTATTTTCAAAAGATTATATATTTCTACGAAATAATATGGTTTCTTTGGGAAGAGGTTTCTCATCGGAACCATTCACAATCTCGCTTGTTATTCCCGATGCAGAAACCGATTCTTCCTCAATCTTTCATCTCCATATTGGTGAACTCATGTTTACAAAGTTCGTTTTAAAAATTCAAAAGAGGTATTTTGTTGAAGAAGAAAGGAATGCGAGACTTTTTAAACGAACGAAGTACTGCGGTATTCAAATGAATATTTAACAGGCATTTTGAATGCAGCAATGAATATTTTAAGTCGCAGTGGAAGAAAGAATTTCCAGGTATGCGTCCGCTCTTGAAAATGATGCTTCCGATCTTATGAGCAAGAAACTAATTGCGCGGCGCGTTAAAGGCGAACCGAATCAGTGAATTCGCTTCGGATTTTGGAGACTTGCTCTCGAAACAACGGAGGCAAATGTCACGCTTAATGCTTCTGCTAAACAGCTTCGAGCGCCTGAAACGAATTCCGACAAATTTATTCAGAGCGGTCGCGCGAAAGCCGGCGCTTTCTTCTGTGCATTCCCGAGCATGATTTATGATTAAACAGGTTTTGTGCTGTTCTCTAAGATTATCTTGCACTGCTGTTGTAGTCTTTGAATGAGTAGATTCAGAAGAAAAGTGTTTGTGTCTAATGTTAAATTTTTGGGTGGGAAACTCTGTAAAAGAGATTGCGGTGGTGTCCGTCGTGTTCGGCCCTGTATCACAGCGAGCCCGGTTGCCAATGACTACTTGGACTCCTAACAGATACATTATTTACTATCTTCATAATTTAAAAATCACCCTTATGGAAACTGGGCCCTCTGACACTGGTATCCTGGATGCCTGACATCTCCGGAACCTCCATCTTAGCCGGTCCTGGTGACTATTCTCGGTGGCAAAATGACTAGCGTTCTAACTACTCTAGTATGCGTTCATGTTTTTCTAGCCATTTCGTATTACATGGGAGTGAAATCCCTTTTANCCAAATTCAACCCCCCCCCATGAGAACAGAGTCTACAATAAATGGAAGTATGTGAGAGGATGGAGTCTCGCAGTTATCCCGTACAGATACAACTGGGATTCGCAGTAAATGCATGTTAATATAAATCAGTTTATCAATCACTTCGGCCTTCACTCCGTGGAATAACATTCTAATGCAAGATTAAAACAAACCGTCCATGTCTTTATTCGATAAAAATTAAAATTGACATTACCGGTTTCAACGTAACCTGATGATGACGTTGTTACGTTGAAACCGGTGGTGTCAATTTTAATTTTTGTGGAATAAATACAGTTTGTTTTTATCTTGCTCTAAATCAGTTTATACTTTCATTAGATTTTGGTCGGAAGCATTGATTGTAGGCAATGCAATATTTACTCCATTTTAAATACCCCCATTAACGAATTCTGGCTGCGCCCCTGGTTGATATCGACTTCCTCCTTGTCATACGGGAAATTTGGTTAAGTATCGTTAGTTTATCTAAGCTTTACTTCGATAGAATCTCTTTACCATTAGCTATCAGGTACGATACGCAGATACGGTTAGAAGTCTTGTTAATCTTCTCAGGGGTCTTTAACAAAAGTAAATAAAAGATTTATTTGCCTGTGCCAAAAGACAAATAAAGAGTATTCCATTCACCAGGATATGGAAACGGGTCCATCCAAAAGTTAAGGATGGTAAGAAAGAAATTGGTGTTAGGAATGTCATTATAGCGATCGAGAGATTAAGGACTTTTACAGATACCCAAATTGAATAGGTTGATAATTTTCGCGAAGCATTAATGGAGAAAGTAAGCGGAAATGTAACTAGACTATTCAGTATCCGGTGTGCGAGTATTGTTTTTTAATGGGAGACGATATTATGCGGAAGGGGAGAGCGGTTTTCGCAGCAAAAGTCGGCTGGAATCCCTTTGATGGAAGACCGCAGAAAGCGTGACAGAGAGGAGGGAAGAATGAAAAGGCGGGAATGCACGCGATGGGGAATCGCAATCAGGTTGGACGGTGTGCACGAAAGTGTGACTCGAGTGGGCGGTGCAGTGGCTGTCGGACGTTGGTAATCTATAAAACGAGCGGTGGACTGCTTTGACCTGAAGTAACAGTGTCGCAGCAGTTGCTTCCGTGAGGGTCATCACGAGATAACAAGCAGGCGATTGATCTTCTCCGACGCTCCCCATACATCACTGCTTTTCAGCATGTCTGCTTTGTTTTGCGGTTCTATATGGTTCAGACGATGTTTCTTCATTTTTTTAGTAAAAACTAACTCTGAAGTAGTTATGTGATTGTTAGCATTATTCAATATGATTGGACCTTACTTCGTGGAACGCCATTTAATTAATGAGGAACAATGGATTTCGTATTTTTCGCACGGTTACATTAACCGACCGGTTTTGGCCTTACAGCCAACATCGGTCGTAGGCTACCGGTCGATTTATAAAATCGTGTGGAAAATACGAAGTCCATTGTTTCTCATTTGTTATCTGACGTAGTTCTTAAGTATTCCTAAATATCCCGTCCATATTTACTTGCTTTGTTTCAACAAAAGAGCTTTCTTCTCATATAATTCAGTGCGTAAAGCTTTATTAACGTTTTTCATTGAGTTTTAGTTAGGAAAAGGATGTAGGTAACTTAGCTGGTAAAGGCGTGCACCTAGGAAAAACCCCAGGGAAAACGGGCTTGAAAAAAGTCTGACTCGTAAGTGGAATCTTCCTATTTTCGGGTGGATGCTATAACAATTTAAGCTTTCGAACAAGAACATCCTCGAAGTCGTTTTAGGAGGTTATATAGGGAAAAGCCGAGTGGTTTCGTCCGCCTATGCTTAATCGTCTACGTCTAACGTCCTACGTTGCCCTCATAGTCTCCCAAAAACGGCTTGCCATGATAGCTTAATTGAAGGCATTAAAATATCCCTTCAGTTAGACTAACCAGGTGAAGGTGGGGCAGTTTCTACCGGTAAAACATGCCAAATCGAGGCTTTTTCGTCCTTCATTCAGTCAGTCTATACTGCGAAAGGGGTTTCTCCTTGGTTAGTATGGGATTAATTTTGTCTTATATTATCTGCATATTTTCAATCTATCAGATATGCAGCCATATGAGTTAAGTCAGTTATTTTCGTGTTATTCGCGTATTCCTTATCTCAAAATTTAGGAAAATATTATTATTTTGGATAGCATTCTGTATTGATTAGGTATTTTACTATAAGTTAATAACCACGCGTTTATACTTCAGCAAAGTTTAGTGTAGGTTTAGTTTTAATTAATGCGGAATTACTTTCATTACTGCTTTGTAATTATATTATATTGCATAATTTTACAAGGTTCGTCGTTACATTTAACCACGGCAACATTCTAGTTTACTGAATTTCTCATTCAATTACTATGCTTATCTAAATACAGCCGGTGGTAGTTTTTCCTCCTGTTCCACGTAGCTCTTCTTTAGCAATGCTTTTGCTTTGCTTAGTATTACCCATTCATAGCGAATGTCACAACCATTTCTCAAGTTCATCCCGGTTGTTCATATCGATTAACTGTTTTGGTTTTAATCAGGAAAGTCCTAATATCTAATCGTCGTCTCTGCATCTACATAAGTACCCTGCAAGCCGCCTTCCGGCGTGTGGCAGGGGGTGTAAACACCAAGAGTAGAAATACTTCTTTAATTTATTGTTATCGCGTATCGTTCGCGGAAAAAAAGTCCCTAAAACGACTTGTCCTCGCGTCTATTTATCTTATTTTATTTGCCGGCCTCGGTGGCGTAGTGGTAGCGTGCTAGCCTAGCAACGCCGAGGTCCCGGGTTCGAATCCTGGTTACGGCATGGTTGTTTGTGTTCGTCTAGGTTAATTGTAAGAATGGTCTCAATAGACCAAAATTCGCCTAAATAAAGACGTCATTATTATTATTATTGTTTTACGCTCACTGTCGAATCGGCTGAAGTGTCAGGGGGGTCGCATAATACCAATTACGTCTTCCGAAAATGTATTTCCTCTGAATTTATCTAACAATCGCAGCAGCCGAGCTTCTAATCTCCTTTCTTTCAAATATTCCCAACCTGCGTCATATTATACATCATAGCGAGATTTTCTTAAAAAAGTCGCAACTTTCCACGATGAGTACTCCTTATCATGGTTGAATAGTCAAACCACCTGTGTTACCTTTAAGTATTCTGTAATTACTCCTCGTTTTTGCAGATTATGTCCAATCTTCCTCCGTCTCCACAGTTCTCATGGTAGAAAGGTCCTTTCCTCGGGGTATCTCTGATACATTCCAGGGCTCAGCTTGCATCGCGAGTGTATTTCATTGCCATCCATTCGACTCAGCCACTTTTATGGCAAATCATATTCCGCCGCGCCAA
Source organism: Ladona fulva (assembly GCA_000376725.2). Classification (NCBI taxonomy): domain Eukaryota; kingdom Metazoa; phylum Arthropoda; class Insecta; order Odonata; family Libellulidae; genus Ladona; species Ladona fulva. The sequence continues at coordinate 360,125 of KZ308158.1, forward strand.
CGGCAGAAGGCGGATCGTAGGCGTGCAGACTGATAAAGCTCCATCGCAACTCCGGTGAAGATGCATGGCTATTCCGTAGATGGAATGGAATGGAGGAACTGGTCTTTCATAGCCATCCGACGCACTTTCTGCTCCGCGGACGTTAAATTTCCCCGCTTTTCTAGGATGAAAAATTGGTGTGCACGTTTATGGATTTCTCTCAATGACTACTTCTTCCTTAGGCGATTTTGCTGTATTTCTTCGGGATTGCATTTGCCTGTGAAAGTGCTGCGTACAGTAAGGTCATCGTTTGGATGAAGGAATGTGTACTTGTAGTCGCTTTCTCCGTCGCGCAGGCTTTCTGCTATTTTCGGTTGCCTTCAGGTACTCATTTATTAAATTTTCTCGTATTCTTGTGATGACGTCAGTGTTACGCTATTTAATACCTTTATTGGTATCATCGTAAAACCTAGTACGTAAGGTACTTTTTTGACGTCTCCTCATTAAATACACCTTTAATTGCTATCTGGCATTCGTTTGCTATGGATATTGAGCATGCAGAGATTCAAACATCGGTCGTTATTCAGGAATTCTTCTAAATTTTACATTCTATGAATTTTAGTCGAACATGTTAATTTTTCCTAAAAGTAAATTTTAATTAATGATTAATACTTATCGTAAACACAACAATGACTACCATCTAACCTGATGGATATTTATAGTCTTAAAGTACATATATAAATAAATTATCAATACGGAAGTTTGCATTGAATCGAAACAACTAAACATATGTATCCATTATCATAACTAACTCACGAACATTAAAACCTGTGTGCTTTTTGCAGTCTTCAACACCAAAAGCACACTCGGTGCTTCCGAGTTCTAATACTTATGTGGACCTGGTTATTTGTATGCGTTGATGAAGAATTAATTTGTGAGAGCGGTCTCATTATCATATCATCAATATTATTAACGATTACGCTGTTATTGACCCAGTGTTTGTAGAATAAGACCACTAGTAAAATTTTAAATCAATTCAAAGTTAATACAAGTAATAAAATCTTCCTCGTAATTAATCTGTGTTGACTCCTTCCAAAACTATAAACAGTCTTTTCCTCACAATCCCTGTTGCTATCATATAAAAAGTGGGCATCGTTACCCAATTGAAATCCACAATTTTTATAGTTTCTATTAATTTATTGACATTAGCAACCGAAATCCATGTCGGCTGGTTACAGTAAGATTCCTTACGTTTTTAAAAACGAATTTACATCGCAGTTCTTACTATTAGCGGTTAAAACGCATGTCCTTCATATTCTTCCTTCTTCCCATTCCGAATTTTTAAAAATTTCCTTCACTCTTCAATCTCCTGCTTCACATTCCTTCTGCACGGCACTGGAATTCCTTTCCTCGATCCTCCGTACAGATCTCCCACTCCCAACCTCTTACCAATTCCACTGGTCTTCTTCCCTTCATCTCAGCAATATCCATCGATTCCGAGAACGGTCCTATGTCTCTCAATAACCTTTACCTCCCCATAGCTCCATCCCTTGCATCTTTCCACCGGTGACGATGATCATGCAGAAGCCGACGCGTGAGAGCGTGAGGTCATAGACACCGTATGTGGGCAATTCCTCGTCATAGACAATTTATCGCCGGATATTTCCTCTCCAGCGGAATGGATAGATAGAACGATTCTTCGGGAGCACAGACGCTCTCCCCCCGTTATTCATACTTAGCAGATTTATACGGAGTTTCTTGATGAAGGATTTAGTCCATTGCCCGGACACCTTATACGCGTTAGGACTGTTGCTTGCCAAAAATCGTTTTGTTGACAGTTTCCTATCGATACAGCCGGTGGCCAGGTTTTTTTAAGAGCACATTACGAGTAACCATAGTTACCAATTTAGCGATATTGTCGCTAGATCTAGCGACTATTTCCTACTTTTAGCGACCTATTTTCTATTTTACAGACATCTTGTACTCTATGAGGCGTGTTCTATTACGTCGACTTTCCTCTGCCTACTCTTAACACATAATTTTTTAGTTAAAATTTAAATAGCATTAAGTTCAGTTTTAAAGACAATATTCATGTTATACATATAATATTTACATATTATACATATAATTTCAGTGAGTGAACAAATAATCCATTCACAGACGCGATTTTAAGTCATTTTATTTTCAAACTACTTTCTAATGAAATTTTTTCTGAGTTTAGGGACTTTTCAGGGTGCACCTAGCGACATTTCCAATATAAATTGGCATATTTGACATCTGCAATAAATCGTTAAAGGTTTAGCTCATGGTTGGGTCGGGATGAGCTGGGTTGGATTTCGGGTTCCCATGCTTATTTTCCGCAGATTCCGTAAACGAGAAAATATCCGTCAATGAATTGTCTGCGGCGAGGAAATGCCAGGCCAGAAAATGTCTGGCGAGGAATTCTCCTAGATCCCATAGACACAGTCCACGAAATACGCCGATCCCACCAGATCTCTTCGACCACAGCGTGGCTAATCCCTTGCACTATGCCTTGTAACGGACCATCCTCTTTTCCCCCACCATTTTCCCGTCAGTGAAACGCATTGGGATGCGGACAGCTCGGAATGTAGGCCCGTCTTCTTTACTCTCTGTAACAATGGCCGTTTCAATCTCCAGCCCGTGTACTATTCGCAGTATGTTCCCTCGGCTCGGAATTAGAGAGTCGGTTTCACGTCGTGGACGTTTCGGGATATTTTTAAGGAGTTCCACAAGGGATAAGTTTAGGTCCGGTGTTTTTTCGCGTTTGGGAATTGAATTATTTCTGCCAAGGATTCGCGATCCTATTATACGATTCATACTCGGCGATCTTTCCGTTATGCCTTAAATTTTTATTTTGAACGGCAGAAAGACACGCGTAAGATTTTGCTCTACTTTCTATTCACATGGTTGCAAAAGTATTCCAGAAATCTAAAGTCTAAATGTTTACCCAGAAAAATAATCACGATCTACGAAGAATATAAGTTATAATGATATATAAATTAAGTAACATTGCTGTCGCGTAATTGAAAAGTTGGAGCTATTTAATTCCTTATTTTTGTCTTCACATAAAAATATGATATTAGAATTTATAAGCAAAGCTAATGATAAAGAGTTTATTGTATCAGGCCCGATGAGTACTTTCAGCGCAAGCAAAATGTCTTTTTTGAAAACAAAAGTTACTGAGATAAGTAGTTTGGCTTAAGTTGTCATTTATGGTGCCTTACCTTTTAAGTTGTCCATGCTCCATGGATAAATATTTTGGGAATAATTTTAGATGCACGCAAGAAAATCTCTTAGTGAACATAAGAAGGTGTTGATTAATTCAGATCTATAATAATTATTATTAATTTCAATTTTTATTGGGCACAATCCGGGGGTCCGTGATGCAATATTGTGTATTCTCATCAGACTCATAAATTCTATCTGTTTTTGGAGTTTAAAAAAAGTGTTAAGTTGTTTACGTTGAACCATACATTACTAAAAATTATGACATCTATGTTACCTATATTTATTTTTCTACAGCAAAACTTACCTTGATGTTTTCTCTTTTCAGGTAATTATACGCTTCCCTTTCCGTGGAATCTCCTATAATTCTAGAGCTCTCCCGTGTCTGTAAGTACCATCATATTTTACAGATTAATCATTGGTGCACAACCACTTGATGTAAAAAAAGCGATCTTCTTTATAACGTGGTTAACGTAGTTTATGTATACCCGAATACAGGGCTGGCCCTTGGGTTCTTCCAGGCAGGTTTACCATACAAATACTTATAAAATAGCCATTTTTTAAGATTTCTATTTTTACGAGATATTATTAATAGCTTTTATTACAATTGATTTCAGCAATAATTTCTATGAAAGTTTCTCTAACATCATCTCTCAAATTACTATCATTTTCATAAAATAAAACTAAGAATACTCATTAATGGAAAGCAAATTCAGTCAAAAAATCGGTGATTATTGTTACTCGATCAATCAAATAATCAAGTATTTCGCGAAACTTTAATTCTACGAATAATTTCACCAGAAAACTTCCCAATGCGCACCATTTTTATTATTCCTTGTATATATCCGGTGGAAATTAAATACTACATCTTAAGAAAATTCTTAAATTGAGATTCACCTATACGGAGGAAATCCCCATACATTCTTGGGTAACTGCTCTTTACATGAAAATACTAAAGATATTTGCCCCTCATGTAACCTCGGACACACGGCAGGTGCCTCCCAAACCCCGGGATGACCGCAACTCGGGACGGCCCTGCAAGAATGATATCGTTGTAAATTATCCAGTGGGCTAGAAACATTTAGCAACTCCAGTGTCCCTGAAGTGTCAACACTTGTATCTAGTTTAGTGGAGAAAAATATCTCCAAGACGACAACCTTTTTCACGGCCCATTTGTCGAAAAAACTCTTAAAAAAATGCTCCGTGGCCTAATGAAAAAACCACGGTCGGCTCACAGATCATCGGAATCTCTCACGGCTATCGCTTGTCCCCTCCCGACAACTGTTAAATTTCCACCCACGGCTCAGCCTTTTTTTCTTCCATCTCGAGCGGCTCGGCCCTTAAATAATTGGCTCCCAGCATCTCTCCGGGGACGGATGAATCCTCCCCCGTAAACCGCTCGATAAAAAAGAAGCAGCGCGTTATGCAAGACCTTGGCGGGACACGTAAGGAGAGACAGATTGATAGGGACGCAGCTGAAGGAGCATTCCTCCAGTTCAACCGGAGCGAATTATGCAGAAGGGTCCCTCAACGCTCGTTACGCAAGTATCTTCCAGCTCTTGCGAAATGAGATGTTTCGTTTGGAAAGAAATGGAGGGAAATATCGGACGGGGGATGTCCTTGCGATCTTGCATTTCATCGAGTGCTTTTAATCGGCGAAAGAAGAGGAGCGGTTTGCATCAGTTCGCAGCCTTGCACTGGTCGTCTTATCATATTTGAAAGGCTTTCACTCATTAAACTGTTCATTCAAATGTCTTGACCTCGATTGAAGCGAAAACTACGCGTTATTTTCGTTATACGACTCCCAGGCCTCGTTCTGAAAGGCGGCTTGCAGGGTGTATGGGTTGATGATTCATTTGAGATTCATGTGATCGTTCATGGAAGAGATCCTTCCACTCAAGCTATATTCGATAAGAATTATGAAGTCTCTACATTACTCCCAGAAGATGTCATCTTATTTTGAATACAGCGGTCAAAGAGAAAGCTACGTTTTTCAAAAGAGGAATGGCCTATTCATTTATTGTTTATTTATTTGGTCGGTGGACGAAAGGAAGAATTTGGTAATTGGAAACAGTCAAGGGGAACGTAACAAAAGTAATAATGATCTTTCCGGCATTCACCCAAAGACGAAAGGAAAAACCCCTAAAAATCTCCCGTGGACAGTACAGATCTTGACAGTAATTACATAATTATAGAGTTATTGCAACACATGTACAGAACACAGGTTAAATTAAATGTAAATAAATCGTACGTAATATTTCATACATTGAAGTATTTTATACTATGAAGGTGAAGGAATACCATTGGAATATTACCTTCACTCCTTGCGATACTGAAAACAACTTAAATACTACAATAGAGGTATTAATTAAAGCTTTAAGGTATCCTCTAATGAATAATATTGTCCTTTAAGCATAGTTGTCATCATAAGTTCCCTTTCTAAGGTTTTTCGTATTGTTGGTGGACGTGATTTACTATATTCTTACACTTAATTAATTTTCCATAATTCCATAGGTTAATTCCATAAGTCAGATTGTGGAGGACTTTGTAGTCTCAGTTTGCTCACTATAAATATGTCGAATTACTAATATACATGCCAATTTAAGATGAAGAATGAATGCTAGTCATAAATATTTTTTAATTGCCTAACAACCGATACTATTAGAGATAATTCTGTTTTCGAAACTATCCTTATTGACATTAAGGACCTACTGAATAGCTGGTGACAGTGGCGGATTTAAAATTTTCTCGTTTTTCGTTTTTAGAAAATATTTAATATTTGTTGAATAAGTCTGCAAAATATATTTATAACATACGTTACATTAATTATATCACTATAAAAATTCTATCCATCATTCATTCTAATTTATAGAAATTCTACGTAATGTAATTCAAAAGTCTTTTCTTTATTCTTGCCGTATTAAAACCACTGGGATTTACATGGGGTGTATATTTGCGTATTTTTATGAAAAAANAACAATTATGAAGCATCTAGTGGTTGATTTCTTCAATTTAATTTAACTTGTGAAGATTTTCGTGGAACTAAAAAACATTTTAAATAGAGGCAAATGAAATAATTACCACTTAATTCCGTGTCATTAACGAAAACTACGTTTAAAACCGTCAATCAGTCTTCAAATGAAGCTTTCCGTCGATGAGATTTGTTGGTAGGTCATGTGATCGGGTACCGAGAAATAGATGTACTTATTGTACTAGTTTCGATTAGGAAGTAATTAATGTAAATATAATAAAAGAAAATGAAAAGAAAACGAAAACAATAATTCTAAACGGAGAATACACGGGCGAGCAAGGGTGTGTATTGCTGGGTTGCCTATGCTCAGATTACCAATTTTCAATTAATTATTACCGCGAAACTAAGGCCCATTCACACGAAAGCCGTTAGGCTGTTTCATTGCTCTACTACCACTATCACCACAAAAAGTTTCATCAAAATCCCAGAAAAATTCTGAGAGCCTCCCCTTGTGAGATGGAAAAAACGGCGGGCCGTGCCCACGGCGCGTTCGGGGGCTTATTTTCGCGCGATTTGTTTGCGTGATTATCGTAATCAGTGAGCTAGAGAACTTAATAGGATATTGGAGTTAAACAGGATCACGGCGCGGGCGGAATTCGAATTTGCAAAATTCGTACGCAACGCTAAATTTGAATTTCGGAACTTTCCTTCCTAATAAACTGCAGTTTGTGTCCAACTATCGTAATATACACTTTTACTTAAGTGCTCTACCTTTCGGTAGGCCCATGTACCCTAATATTCCCTATTCAAAGCCTTTTCCTTCGCTATCTGGTAACTCACCCCACCCTTTATGTCATCTAAAATCTTTTGCCTCTCTCTGCCTTCCCCTTTGTCTTTTCCCTTTTATTCTACCCTCAGTTACATTCTTCAGCAATCCCTCTCCTCTCAATATTTGACCCATCTATTTCCTCTGTCGGCGCTTAATTACTTCAATTAAAACCATTTCCTCCCCAACCATTCCTAGCACCTCTATGTATGTTATTCTATCCACACAGCTCACCTTTTCCATTCTACGCCATACCCGCATCTCAAATGCCTCCAATCTTTTGATGTCCTCCTTTCGTAAGGTCCACGTTTCACACCCATACAGCAAAACAATCCATATCAAGGATTTTACCAATCTTTTCCGGATTCCATTATCGAGACCCATAGTCATCAATTCCCTTCGCTTCACAAAAACTTTCTTGGCCAATGCTACTCTTTTTCGAACCTCATCTCCACACCTCCCATCCTAACATAGAACACTACGCAAATTTTTCTAGGAAAATTTTATTAGGAAAGAGCCGGACAATTCCATACCTATACTTTCTCCAGTAATTTCACTCAGAAGTGTTTCATATGTAATGCTGGTCGTACTTAAAAATGAAAGAAAAATTATTCCAGATTATTTTATAGTATGCATTTCCTGCTTCTTTGTGAAGTTAGTCGCTCTCAGATCTTATCACGATCATATTTTTTTTTAGTTAAAAGAAAATGTCTCAATTGGAAAAGTATCTTCAAGACATAGGGTAAAGCGATTGGGATCCAGGACGAATCGTTAAAGGGTAAACGTGTGTTTATAGACGGAATTTTATTTCGAAATGTCTTTAACAAATACATAAGAAAATGCCATTCCTTAATTTCAGAATTTTCCTTTTTGAAATTTTACCATACATTTCTGTCAGACTTGATAGATCGTTTTCTTACCTGTAGATATTCAAGAATATATTCTTTAATAGCAAATTTCGATTCATTTCAGTTTCATTAATGTACGAATTAGATTTCGTTTAATTGTTTACCACCCAAGGTGAGGTTTTCAAGAAAACATATTCGACAAACACTTTAATATAAACATAATAACAGAATGGTGCAAATTTTTAAATAAAAATTCTGTGGCCACTTTTCTGTGGCCAATTTTCGTGCATTGCTTCAGTCTTTGCTTCAGTTTTCAGCTTCAGTCATCGCAGTGTCTGAAATTTCTCTATCGTATCAATTGGAAAGTGAAACGAGAATATTTTTTTTTCTGTCTGGATTTGATCATATTCGATTCACTCCTATACATATTGTCCTATTAGCTCCAAAAGAACCTTGCTTGACTTATAAAACGCTGTTTAAAAAATCATGGAGAAAACAGTAAATCATACCATCCTCGGATTTACATAATAAAAATCGATTGTGGAAGGTTTTACGAGTGGAAATGTGGACTATGTGGAAATCTATGGAGTAGATCCAAAGTATGATTCTTGTTCCTACTTTGGATCCAAAAACAGCTGATTAAATAGGTTTTGCGGAAGGTAGTTTCCTCCTCAGGTTTTCCAGATTTTTCTTGCATCACATTTTGACGTAAATGGACACTTGGAGCACAGTTTAGCTGACAATATTCTCGTCCAAATATATCCCCTCCCCCTCTCTTTCAAACCGAAATGGGNTGTATATTTGCATATTTTTATGAAAAAAATACGAATTTTTACGCATAATTCCTAGTGGGGGCCTCAATTAAATCTTTGCTTATAGGACCTCTTATAGTTTAACCCTTGCTTGTGGTGCGTGAATTGCCTCTTAATTCTCTAGAAAGAAGTCACAGAAAGGCATGCATTGATCCGCTTTATGGATATCAAGATAGTTTCGTATGGAAGGGTGCAATGAAGATTGGTTTTAAAATCTAACAGAATGGCATGCGAAAATCCCCGGGTCCTCCATGATTTCCCTCGTCACTCCCCGCTGAGGAAGATCTCCAATTGAAAAACACCGGCCCGAACTTCTATCTTCAGTAACAGCTGCGGTCGTCTTGACAATAGCAAGGAACAATGAGGTACCATCCGTTGGAAAAAACCGCTCAGCGGGTTATTTTTTGTAAATCTACTCCCATCTATCAGAAGGGTAATCAGGGACACGCTTGAGTCGAATGGGCCCCATCGATTGAGACAGCGCCATCTGCACTGCCCAATTCGACCGCCACCAGGTGGCAGTGCGAGCGGGCGTGGGCGTACGTTTAGGAGGAAAGAAAGATTATTAAGGGATTTGCAGCTCGGGCTGAGTCGCACGATTTCGGGCGTAAGTAATGTATTTTCGCGCGTCAAGAGATTCCATGGCTTTTACGCATCCGAGGAATTTGGCGGGCAGTAATGAGCTTATATCCTCTCTGAGAGGCTTAAATGTCATCGCCCTGTGTCCTGATTGGCACGCGTTTCGTTAGGGAGTAGGTGGAGGGGGATGATGAAGATTTTTCTCCCCGCTGTTTGATACATGCCTGTCGTAATTGATTGGCGGTTTCTTTCTGGTTGGCTCTTTTATGAAAGGTCTGGGGATTTGGGATGATTATTCGTCGCAGATTGCGGTTAGGATTTGTGATTTCACGCTGATGAGTTTGGGTGCAGGTGGAGAAAATATCAGGCGCTAAAGTAACTGGCTGAGGGGCGTTGCTATCGTTGCGCTATTTGTACAAGGCGATCGCGTGTGGAGTTTTGAAAGCGAGAATTTTCATTGTGAGTCGCTGTGCACATTTGCATTTAATGGAATCAGTGACGAATTTGGATGTGTCGTTTTCTATCATTCGATGGCTATTGACGTCTTATTTTGTGGAGTGGGAAAAATACTTCTTTCATTTGTCTTTCTTCTGTCATTTTTGCGGTATTATGAAAGCTACCGTATAAGTGATGGTAGAATAATAGGACTTATCCTTTAAAGAATCTGTTATGTGTGGTAGTAGTAGTATTATTAAAAGTACTTCGACAAGTAAGGTCATTTCGCTCGCTGGCCCCCACCGTAGGGAATCGAATCCGGGACCGCTTTCAATGAACGCGTCGCCCGCTTGGCTGGAAGCCAAATATCTGGAAAAATTATCTGAAAGCCTGGATACTATTGAAGGTGTTCTTTTCTATTGAGTGCTGCACTTCCGTGAGCTGTATGGGCTCAAAGCGTTTTCACTTGGTGAGGAAAGGTAAGCAAACTACCTCACTCCTCATTCATGGTAGTAAGCCTCATTCTCTCTCCTAGGCTTTTGGTAGCTAATAGTGGAAGCTTTAAGGTTGAAACCTGCTTAGTACTTTACAGACGGACAGGGCTAGCGACTCGCGTCCGAAGAGCATAACTAAAAGGTGATAGTTGGAATACCAGTGTAAAACTTTACTTTCAATAATGCTATTCCTTTCTAAGCACGTTCATTTCACTCATTCGTTATTCTTTCCGCATAACCTCCATCCATACATATTTCTGTTTTATTTCTCCAATTTATACGGTTCTGCATACTCATAGAGCTTTCCTGTGATAACCTTTTAGCTTTCTCTATCTTTTCATATTTATTTCATTACATTAGCTAAAGCTTAAGGAAATATAAACAGATTTTATCATACCGAATAAGTTTATGATATTTCCCAATAGAGATGTTCCAACGTAGAGCAGTCCGTTTCGTCAGTGGAGATTTCAGATTCGACAACAGTGTTACGACCATGATAAAATCCCTCGGGTGGAATTCGTTGCAGGCGAGAAGATCAGATTGCCGACGGAAGATTCTCGAATAATTCATCGGTTCAGAAATTTTGAAAACATTGTAATTTCGGTAAAAACACGAGCGCAATCTCCGGGAGGCTTCGCCAAAGCTTTACAAGGAGGTAATCACTAAAACAGAGAGGTATAACTTCTGGTCGTTCTTTCCGCATAGCATCAGAGTAACTAATGGGGTAGATTTGGTAAGGTGTAAATATACCCCCTGCCAGCTGGCAACTCGCGGGGTATAAATCTAAATCTAAAAATCTTAAATATATTTCTGGAGAACACATCTCAAAATAGCTTTCAGGTTCATAACTAAGAGTTAAATACGTCGTATCCCGTTACCATTTGCTTCTCTCCCGTCATCCCTCCTTAAGATTTCAACTGTGATGGATTTCAGTTCTTCGACGTCTCGCGCCAAGAGTAAAGATTCCCAACAGTTGTAGACATCCTGCGTGGAGTACTTGTCACTTTCCTTGTGCTCCCACTTCCTTTTACACAACCTTTTCTGCGTATCCGTGGACAATCCGCCATACAAACAAAGCCAATGGATTCGAAGCGAAACCTCCCTTCGCCTATGGAGACATAACAAAGTCCCTTTTCTCACTATGTCGCCCTTTCCTGCTCTTCTGACCCTATTCGGATTTCTTCTCTCGGGCCAACTTTGCTCTCTTGAGAAAGGGCTACGCGTCTCCTCTTTATGTGCACAAGACGTGCAGTTGTCCTGCCCTATGCAACTCTCTAGAGGTGTTGTTTTGCATGCTGGGAGTGGCGATTTCGCCTTCGAAGGAATTTGTTTGACGTCCTGCATTAGTTTCAGAGTGGCACTTCTTAAGGGTTATTTCAGTTTCTCAGTGTTGCGTAGGACTAATGTATGCAAGGAAAAGCGATGGATGTCGGAAGGATGCGATGGAAATGTATTCTTTCCCTGGCGAAGGTGAATACAGGATCGTTTCGCTATCGAAATTAGCTATTTCTCTATCGTTATCTCACTTAAGGTTAATTGGAATGACGATTCAATAATAATGGTGACGCACTATCATTAACTCAACTCTTATTGGGCACTAAATTAGGAAAGAATATTCTCACACGAATGATATATCTTGTGTATATTCATTTCTGTATTTTACAGGGTACGTTCAGATTCTAAGATATCCAAATATTTTTTTCTGAAAAGTACTCTCCCCAAAAACATGAAACTTCTGCTACTTTGCGACGTTATCTCCATGGAGACTTACTCATTTTTCATAACGTTTTCGACACGATTTCGTGGCTGCTGAGAACACTTCTTTAGTGGTGTTCTTTGCCCACTGGAAAATCGCGTCGAAATCGAGGATCGGTCATGTCCTATAATCCCCAAATGTTTTATGTAATATGAGAGCTATAGTCGTCAAAGCAATTGGGATTTGTCAGACTCTTGATAAAACCTCAACTCCTACCTCTTACAGATAGAAAACTGGTAAACGAAACAACGAATTCGTCCTCGCGATTATATTTCTAATGGAAAAGTCAACAAAATCCATGCTTGCTTTCATGAAGGCACTTGGAGCTTTTGAAATCAAAAGAGGGTCTGTCAACTAACAAAAACAAAATATTCCTAGTTGTTATTTCTTCCCACTGAAATCTTGCCGAGTGACCTCGTTTGTCCTTATGTTAGGCAAAACCACAAATTATTAACATAGTTAGTTCTGAGTTGTGGCACTTAAAAATTACCTTCTATTATAAGAAAATTCATTTCATTGAAATGCATCCACAGATTTTATCTCATATATCTGTCGAATATTCCACAAGATGCTATTAATTTTTTACACTCGTGTAAGTTATATAATTAAGTACATTTTTCTCCGTGAAAATCGTGATTATTGTACCCTTTAAATTTTGGTTAAATATAGGTACAACTTTCATCTTCTCGTATCAGTTATCAGTACTTTTACTCAGAGCCGTTTCCATAGAAACATACTTGAGTTGGACCTTGATGTTTGTTTATTTTCCTCATCGCTTAATTCATTGTAAAAACCATGTGTAATATTCGTAGAAAATTCAATGAAACACTTTCAAAATCTTTAGAGTATGAAGGCATTTTAAAAGAATTTAGTGCTTTTGTTGTACGTTTGTTTTCTCTCTCGTTAATTTTGGCTTTGCATCTCGTCTTAATGCAAATTCGAGGCTAGAAAAAAATGTAATGAGAATCGCTCCTTTTGAGCAAGATTCATTTGGAGTCAAATCCTTTGACCGATCTTTTCTCTTACCGCACTTTATGGCTTTTGACTAAATCTGAATTGTATATGAACGCGATCAATCGCTTCCCGTCTTCTTTTCTCTCAGAAGAAAGTCTTTTTATCCATGTTATTCTTCCAGATGCTTCCCCTATAGTTTTTAAGCTCTTCTTCGGCTCCCATGCATATGAAGCAGTTTGTAGCACTTTACCTTAAAGATTTCCGTCATTTTCTTTCCAAAATCTTTCCCGGACGTGGATAAATCATTTTCAGAACATCTTCCCCTTCCATTACCGCTTAGTCCTCTCGAGTACTTGGGATTTCCTTATTGGTCTCTTTCTAGCAATAATTTTTGGCACTTTGCAAGTCGTTCCCGCGCGGAAACTTCATCTCGGCGGGATTTAAGATGGCAGTCTTCCTATATTCGGCGGGTAAAATTTGCATAACATGCACGACCTTGGTGTTGTTTGGACGAGTCATTTTGCCAGACTCATCGGGTGACCTAGAAACGGAATTCGCCTACATCTTCGCATTGCCTTGCATAGCACGTACGAAAACGTATAGGCTTGTTATTTACTGCACCAGGGGAATTCCAAGACAGCTCTTAAGGGGACGTAATGGCATCGAAGTTTTGGCCGTTAGTGTTTATTCGTGAGCGTTTTTCGTGACCGGATTAGCTCTATAGTCCTTGGATCTTCATTTTTATATGCCTTCGCTTACTTTGGATAAATGGATGCAAAATTCATGTCGCGTCTTCCATGAGATTGAGGTAGTTAATTTTTATCATAAACGTAGTTTTTATGATTCATTTTGTTTCTCAAGCTACGCCAAAATTCTTTTATGATCCTTTAAATTAGATTTTGTTCTCTTTTTCCGTTGTTTGTCAATTTTTTTCGATATTTCTCCCATATTTGTGGATTTAAATCAGTAAAATCCATGCAAATATGAACGGAAAAATGTTGAAATCAATAAAACCATTCCTTCCGTAGCATCTAAGCCAGGAAATATGATTGTTGATTACTGCGAGAGTACTATGGAAGAAGTTGAAATGTTTAGATGTAAAAGAGGACATTAGTGAATGAAAAGAAATGCTGTATTTCTAATAAAAGAATTGCGATTAAATTCTCTGTTACAATTAAGCAAAGACGACAATTTATTTTTGGGAATGCCACTGTATGTTTTCTGAAAAGTAGCTAGGATGTCGCTAAAAATTTTAAAAATCAACGTTAAAAAGTAGCCAAAAAATAAAATAACAAACTCGCGTATGTAAGTTGAATAGTAATTCAGAAATCACTCATCGCTGAAATTAATGTGGGCAGTTAGCTGGCTGGCTATTAGTGTTAGATACAATATAATTTATTCAAATATTCATGAACGTTCCATGCCCATGTAAAAATATGAATGAATATGTTGGTTATTGATAATTGTTAAGCAAAGTCTTATTTAGGCCCCCTTTGTGAAAGAAATGCACATTGAAACAGAGCTGTTATTGAGTCAGAGGTTTACAAACTCTCCGTAGGTAGTTTCTCACAATAAGAAATGAAATGATTCTGATGATGAATGAAAGAAATTAAATGATTTCCCATTGTGAAACCCTTGAGAATGGAAGCTTTGTTTCCGAAATGCGCATATATTACATTGAGGAACCCTTGAGAATGGAAGCTTTGTTTCCGAAATGCGCATAAGGCAATTCCTAAAAATCGGATATCCCATTGAGGTACCCTTGAGAATGGAGAGATTGTTTTCGAAATGCGTATAGGTTGATTCCCAGAAATTGATAATCCGGAACTTCCCGTGTGCCCCTAAATGCGAGTTCCACCTGCCATCGTACGGATTTCGGAGTGTTTGAAAACCTCTTAATGCCCTCTCGTAGGTGAGACCCTCAGCTAGCGCCTAATTATAAATCCGCCGCCAACGGATAGGATTAAATGAGAGGAGATCAAAAGGAATTCAACCATAGCATAATTCGTATCTCAATAGCTCTCATTTCATAAACAAAGCGAGATAAAAGGGAATGAAGTCATCCTGTACCGAAGGACAGATTAAAAATACTCATCCATCAATATATGGTGGCAGGAGCTAGAATTTGATACAGTGCAGAAACTCGAAGCTCGGTTTATATTGAGAGAGACGTTCTTATCTCATCTCCGTCTTTTCATTTGAATCATCTCTCCAGGATCCCCCCCCCCTCCTCCCCTCTCCCGGTCCAATCGCCCCTGACCCCTTAATCCTTATCCATTTGACCCCGTGGCAACCACCTACAGACAGCAGATGCACAAGGACGAATCTCCCCACCCACCCCCTTCCTCCCTTTTTCAGGTCCGTTGAAATAACCTATGAATGGACTCTGTGTGTTTTCCGACGGAGCAGAAGAAGTTAAAGCTTAATCGATTGAAGCAGAAGGCCTAATTCTCGCTTTGGATTGACTTATTCCGCCGAGACATTCTGGGAATGGGGTTGGCTCCTTACCATCGATGTGGAGTGACTTTTTTCATCTCGTCTTATTTCGCTCTCTCTTATTTTGATGATTTGAAATGTGGTCAATGATGACGATTCACTTTTGGAAATGTCGCTAGATGCTCCCTGAAAGCTCTAGTCGATAGCTATAAGGTCGCTAAACTCCAGAGAAATCGTTAAAAAGTAGTTAGAAAATTAAGGAACTTAAATTCGCATGTGTTAATGGAATACCTGCTCAGAAATCACTCAGATTAACTTTGTAATGAGAATATTATGCATTTTATCAACTGAATTTATTTTTTTTGATTTCATGTCAAAAATGGTATGTTAGCAGTTGGTAGAGGAGGGTCATAGAGTACAGGATGTCTCAAAAATAAAAAAAGTCGCTAAAAGAAGGAAAAAGTGGCTACATCTAGCTTCACTATATTAGCAACTATGACTGCAGTGGATAGCATGTATACGTACAATTATCATCCCGTCCCGTAAACTTCGTTACTGCGGCTATTCTGAACTCATTGGCGGAAAGTGTATTTTGTGCCGACCATCGCCGCTAAAATAGAGTGTTACCTATCTGAGATTGATTGATAACACATTCACTAACCGTTGGAAAGAAACAGGAGTGATGTTGGAATTACTTTTGTCTTTATTGTTAAAAACATATCTTTCAATTAGCAGTTCATCTAAAATTGAGGTTAAGAGATAAATTGTCTAAATGTATTTAATTACACACTGGTGACTCTAGGGAATATATCTAAATATAAATATGATTCCAACTTTGTTACATTCAGGGCAATAGTTTACCTGCCCAATGAATTTAGGCAATTTTTTTGTTTACTCCATATCTCTTAAATCCCCCTCCAGACACAAATCCTGGATACGCCCCCTTCTTATGTAATGGAAATTGACCTGTAACCATGGGAATCATTAATAATAATAACAGCAATAATAATGATAATAATTTCTGTTGTTGTTTTAATTATTGTTAATTAAACACTTATTATTATTAATTACCGCAAATAGGAAAGTACCCAATTAAACGCGATGTAATATTTGAATAAATACATATATACAAATTTTCTCCTACAAAAAATCACAGAAACTCGACATAAATGCAACAAAAATAAAGAAAAAGATAAAATAAAAAATTACCTAGACAGGTTTGATTAAATATTTTGCTTTAAAGAAGAGAGCGAAACGCTGAATAAATAGATATCTGTGGCATTATTCGGGATTTCGTTCGTTATTCTCACAGTTCTAGCCACAGCTTCAAAACGACAATCATCAACTCTCCCGAAAGAGTCCCGAAACGGACGGTATGTCTAGAACGACTAAGTGGAAATTTGTAGTTAACAAAAGAAGCAAGAGTCAATCAAGACCAACTAAAATATTGCGTAAGAACACAGTCTGCTACTGCACATCTTTTAACAAAGTAAGAGTCACCATGCAGGACCGGATTACCGGTGCACACACAGGTGGACTGGCTAAACTCTTATAAGAGACAATTTTTTTGCGGACCCTCAAAGAGACAGCGTTAAGAATTTCAGAGTGACCACTTAAAGTCATCTCCCGCGTATTAAACGCGCCGAGACCGAAATAAAAAGGGCGTAAACCGGTTCGCCCCCGATGGGTACGAAGGGAAAAAATCGGTGGAAATATTAAAGCGAAGCTCTTGTCTTGGAGAGTTCAGTGACATGCGCTTTCGCACAGTGCCAATAAAAGCTGGCCGTTTGTTACAACGGGAGATAGTCGCATTGTTCCCGCAGACTCATAAATGCTGGACCAGCATCCGGGATAAGTTGGAATAAACGGACGGGGTGAGGAATTCACCCCCACCTGCTGGCGATATGGGTGGCTTCTGAAGGACATAATCTCCGCTAATATTTTCTCCGTTGCGTCGGCGTTGGGTCTGAGATGGAAAAAACGGCGGGCCGTGCCCACGGCGCGTTCGGGGGCTCATTTTCGCGCGATTTGTTTGCGTGATTATCGCAATCAGTGAGCTAGAGAACTTAATAGGATATTGGAGTTAAACAGGATCACGGCGCGGGCGGAATTCGAATTTGCAAAATTCGTACGCAACGCTAAATTTGAATTTCGGAACTTTCCTTCCTAATAAACTGCAGTTTGTGTCCAACTATCGTAATATACACTTTTACTTAAGTGCTCTACCTTTCGGTAGGCCCATGTACCCTAATATTCCCTATTCAAAGCCTTTTCCTTCGCTATCTGGTAACTCACCCCACCCTTTATGTCATCTAAAATCTTTTGCCTCTCTCTGCCTTCCCCTTTGTCTTTTCCCTTGCATTCTACCCTCAGTTACATTCTTCAGCAATCCCTCTCCTCTCAATATTTGACCCATCTATTTCCTCTGTCGGCGCTTAATTACTTCAATTAAAACCATTTCCTCCCCAACCATTCCTAGCACCTCTATGTCTGTTATTCTATCTACACAGCTCACCTTTTCCATTCTACGCCATACCCACATCTCAAATGCCTCCAATCTTTTGATGTTCTCCTTTCGTAAGGTCCACGTTTCACACCCATACAGCAAAACAATCCATATCAATCATTTTACCATTCTTTTCCGGATTCCATTATCGACACCCATAGTCATCAATTCCCTTCGCTTCACAAAAGCTTTCTTGGCCATTACTACTCTTTTTCGAACCTCATCTCCACACCTCCCATCCTAACATAGAACACTACCCAAATTTTTCTAGGAAAATTTTATTAGGAAAGAGCCGGACAATTCCATACCTATACTTTCTCCAGTAATTTCACTCAGAAGTGTTTCATATGTAATGCTGGTCGTACTTAAAAATGAAAGAAAAATTATTCCAGATTATTTTATAGCATGCATTTCCTGCTTCTTTGTGAAGTTAGTCGCTCTCAGATCTTATCACGATCATATTTTTTTTTAGTTAAAAGAAAATGTCTCAATTGGAAAAGTATCTTCAGGACATAGGGTAAAGCGATTGGGATCCAGGACGAATCGTTAAAGGGTAAACGTGTGTTTATAGACGGAATTTTATTTCGAAATGTCTTTCCCAAATACATAAGAAAATGCCATTCCTTAATTTCAGAATTTTCCTTTTTGAAATTTTACCATAAATTTCTGTCAGACTTGATAGATCGTTTTCTTACCTGTAGATATTCAAGAATATATTCTTTAATAGCAAATTTCGATTCATTTCAGTTTCATTAATGTACGAATTAGATTTCGTTTAATTGTTTACCACCCAAGGTGAGGTTTTCAAGAAAACATATTCGACAAACACTTTAATATAAACATAATAACAGAATGGTGCAAATTTTTAAATAAAAATTCTGTGGCCACTTTTCTGTGGCCAATTTTCGTGCATTGCTTCAGTCTTTGCTTCAGTTTTCAGCTTCAGTCATCGCAGTGTCTGAAATTTCTCTATCGTATCAATTGGAAAGTGAAACGAGAATTTTTTTTTTCTGTCTGGATTTGATCATATTCGATTCACTCCTATACATATTGTCCTATTAGCTCCAAAAGAACCTTGCTTGACTTAGAAAACGCTGTTTAAAAAATCATGGAGAAAACAGTAAATCATACCATCCTCGGATTTACATAGTAAAAATCGATTGTGGAAGGCTTTACGAGTGGAAATGTGGACTATGTGGAAATATATGGAGTAGATCCAAAGTATGATTCTTGTTCCTACTTTGGATCCAAAAACAGCTAATTAAATAGGTTTTGCGGAAGGTAGTTTCCTCCTCAGGTTTTCCAGATTTTTCTTGCATCACATTTTGACGTAAATGGACACTTGGAGCACAGTTTAGCTGACAATATTCTCGTCCAAATAGATCCCCTCCCCCTCTCTTTCAAACCGAAATGGGCGGACCTCTTTAAACCCGTACCAAAATAAGCATCTCCAGCCAACACAGACACTTAGTTATCCGCATTAGAAACAAGCTTCGAAACAGACGGGGATGAAGCGATAAGGACGGAAAAAAAAGCAGTAAAAGGAGAAAAGAAGAGGAGCGAAAATATTCGCGCGCTTGGGTCACTGCCCCTTCCTTACGTCTCCCTCCCCACACCACCGCTCCCGCTCCTCTCCTATCTCAAGGATACATCCCCAAGTACTGAATCCAGTCTGGCGAGTCCGAGAGAAAAAGGAGCAAAAGCACAGCGGTAGGAATGAAAGAAACGAGTGCCGCGGCGGTCGCAGGGGGAACCAAGTCTTCAACAGGATGGCCTTCCGAGGGATGCTGGATGAACTTGTAACTCCGCCAATTACAAGGCGATGCAGGGAGCGGCGTTAACCCCGATTTTGCAACCTGTTAGAAAATCCGCTTCGCGGGGTGGAAGAATCCCTCCTAAAAAGCGTCTATGGAAGCGGGAGAATGCAGAACCACTATACGAAGATGATGGTCCAAGACAGTGTGGTCCGCGGATCCATGTACAGGGGGTCCCAACTTGGGGTAGCAACGTTTAAGTCCTGTTTCCTCTCGGTACTGCTTAGCAACACTTCCTAACCAGTCCATATTGATAATAGAGCTCCGAATTTTGGTTAGCAACGCTTAAATCCTATTTCGTATTGGTACTGCTTAGCAACACTTCCTAACCATTTCAGTTTTGCAACCCTTTAAAACAGTGGATCGATGGAAGTTTATTCTGTGATGTCTCGAACTGACAAAGTTCCGAATTCTCTCACACCTAAGGAAATTGAACCGAATGGCAGATCAAAATTTACTGACATTGGCGATGTTTTGTGGAAATACTCCATCGTTGAAGGAAAAGAGACTACTTTTTCCACAAGATTTTAATTCGGACACGACTAGATTTCAACGAATGATCGCCATCATCAGGTCCTGATTCAGTAATAACAGATGTCAGACCGTGACATAGTAAATTGTTATCTCACCAATTGACATTCTCCTCGGTATAACCTTCGTCGTATTTGAAGTTCCTTGAAATCGTTTTTATTCACAATCCCTACGCCTTGCAGTTCCGTGATTCAACGCATCGGTTTGAATTGGGCGTTTTGGCCGGATTAGAACTTGGATATATTCGAATACTTACTGCTACGAATATAAGGTCGTTATTGAGGTTAGTTTGAGGCTAAAAAGTCTCATCTTCCATTTAACCTGTGGTCAGAGAAATTATTGAATACACAAATTGATTTGCTAATAGAAATAGAGAGGAAAACCTAAGAAGGATTTGTGGATGTAAATAACCAAAGTAATTGAGGATAACACATTTGGCCCGCCCTTTTCCTCTGTCGATGTTTAATTACTTCAAAACTGATGAGTCGCTTACATTTACTGATCTTTGATTGGTCTCCCTCCCCTCACCCAGATGACGTAATTTTTCTTGCTCCTCCTCAGACGTGAAGATAAATTTGGCAGACCATAGCAATAAATAATTGATGCAAGTAAGTCAGGAGTCGGAGTTTCTGCCTTACTCGAATTCAACCAAGATTTAACATCATTACTGACTTAAGGAGTAACAGCTGTGAAAAATAGCGACATGACTGGGACTCGAACCCAGGTCTCCCACTTTCCGGACAGGGATTCTAACTAGATGGGAGACCTGGGTTCGAGACCAAATTATGCCGCCATTTTTTACACCTGTTATTCCTTGGGTTTCAGCCACTTCCATGCCATGTTATTCACCTTTCCCTAATCCTCATAAGTGACTTATTGATATCCACAAACACCGCGAAACACTTATCAACGCCAGCATTCCGCGGAACACAGTCTGGGCAACGCTGGCCTAAAAAGGATCATGGCCCATGAGAAATATAATCTGCCTTGTTTATGTCGAGCGCTCTAAAGGGTTAATTTATGCCACAGGAACGGATTAAATTCAGGGAGACCATTCTTATCCCGCAGGAAAAGTAATCGCAGGTGTCTTCATCAGGGCGATGAAGATTTTATCGAGCCCTCGCCGTTTCCTTTCTCAATTAGACCTCAACGCCCGCGACAAATGCACTCTTTGACACGCTCTAGCTGTTTACGCAGGTTTCCCATTCCGCTTGTCTCCTTTTCCCCTCTCCTTCCATTAGTTACCATTTCCTTCTCAACGAGACACTCGCGTGTGCCCGTCCGTGATCGCAATGCCAAAAAGCCCCTCTCGTGACTCGATCCTATTTTGTTTAACTCTTCCATTCGCTCCTCGTCATTTATCACCCCGGGAGATGGGCCTTAACTTGCGCTCGCTGCAGGAGGGGGCTATTTTGATTAATGCCACGGGCAGCTCGATTCTTGAGCGCCCGCTTCTGCCCTATTCCAGGGCCGTTGCACATCCGGCAGACGTCCTCGTGGTCGTTTGTTTGAGCCTCGTTCGTGTCAGAGGTGAATCGGCTCAGTCACACGTCCATGGTGTGTCGACCCAAGTTGAACCTCTCTGCACATTAGTTTTTTAAACCTGTTTCAAGTTCGTGATTTCTTCCTGTTGTTAGATGTGGAGATAATTTTAACTAGGATCTTGTTAAGGGATACTAGCAAAAGAGGATGTGTGTATTAATTACCAATCTTTATCGCGGTAAGGCAAGAGAGGGATAAAATACAAGTCTCACTCATTACCGCGTTGGCTTCATTTTTCGACCCCGGTTTTGACGCTTAGCGCCCTCGTCAGGCCGTGATGTTGTGGTCCTTTAAGTTCCCATTCGTATCATTGAGCACTACCGCAAAATTGAGGCCGAAATGGTGGGTTCTGTCATAAGCATGGCTCCAGGATGAATTTCAGCGTGTTGTAGGGTTGCTGTTCTTAATTTTCCTCACTCTATATTTTGTTTCCTTCTCTCGGAAAGTGTTATAACATATTGAATAACCATGAAAGCTTATCACGAAGCCATTTATCCATTTTCTAAGTATCTGATTTCTTCTAAAAAAGAATATTATTAAATTTTTACAGCAGATTTTTGTTGACTAGTTTCGTCAGCGAATTGACATCTTCAGGTTAAAGTCAGATCCCAAGGAAGAATGGACTTGAAAAATGTTTTTTCTGGGTGCGCACCATCTTGCGCAAAGTCACCCTTACCCGTTTTCCTGTGTTAAAGTCAGATTCAGGACCTCTCGTTGACAACTCTACAGGAGAACTCGTCGACAACACTACTCGGTAAAAATCTGCTTTAAAAGTTATGAGGTGTTTTCCGTGACATGATCTTGAGTGTGACTTAATACAAATGAAGAATTTAAACTGAAATACAGTCATGCGAAAAGGTTTTTATCTCCATGTACCGGAGGAATGGGCAGTATATAGAGGCCATAACAAAGAAAATGGTTGGAGAATGCATAGATGACCCTAATGTCCCATATTCAATGCACAGATTGGATTAACGTCGATCACTTTCGAAAACCTTTCATTTCTTCTTTGTATTTTTAACCATGTTTGCTCGAGAGCCGCTATCTTATCTCATCTACAGAGGCTGTTTTTCATTTTCATCTCGATTGTAAGTGACTTCATAACTTATGCAGACTAGTTTTTACGTCATCAGGTTCCGGTGGCGGGGTCTCAAACTGGGACCGACCCGAAAACCGAAACAGAAAAAAAATTTAATGGAGTAAATACCGCGCCCGAACAGAAGAAAATGAAATTGTCAATGCCGAAAATCTTGATTTATTCCGTTCCAACGTTCGGTTCCCTGCAATGCACATTTTACTAAAGTGTAATCGGAGAAAGTATTAAGTTAAGATTTGTTAAGGTTTTTGACTACGACTTGCAATTAATTGGCTGATTTACTCTAAAATTCATTATAAAATACAACAGATTAGAAATAATAAAACAGGTATTGGGAAGGGTATAATATTGCCGGTGGTCGGAGTGGAAATAGCTGTTTTAACCGGTTCGATGTAGGCAGAAGGAGAGATACCGGAACTCAAACGATGTTTAATTTTCTTGTTGAACCGGAGCCAAAATCGGAACGAAAAATAATACGGTTCAATGCCCTATCCGCTGGCAGTACTAAACCAACAGAAAGTTGCAAATCAAATTTAAAATATAATTTTTGGTACACTGGAGTATTCCTCGAAGCTAATCCTTCCTGGTTAGACTACTTGGAAGTTTCAAACATTTCTTTCCCTCCTCGTATTACCGTTATATCCAATTAATATTTAGGGTACACTCTTGAAAATCCTAAAATTCGAGCATTAAGTGGGTATTAACGACCCTAAATCTTCCGGGCAAGTGTATCTTTAAAAGGCTCAAACACTCAGCCCACCGCATAATTCAACCGAATGGAAGGAAGTGCATGAAACTAAATATATTCATACATTTCCGACGTTTTTCAACCTCACATCTCTTCCTCGCATATGAGAGTATCTCTGCTTATTGGACCATCATCGGGCGGTGCATGGAGAAAAAAGATTACAATAAAACTAAATGAACCGAATTTCCGAAAGATTGGGGAGTTCCACATTCATATTTTTTGGTGAAAAAAGGCTACGGTACATCCCTCTTCCGTTAAGTGTAAAAACGGCGAGTTCCCCGGCATTTCTGGAGAGATCAGTTTATAGTTGGGGAAAAAAAGACAAAATCGCCAAGGTATAAAATCTAGAAAGCCGGCCCCGTTTAATCACGCTGAGTGCGCTTTCGCATAACAGAATTGGAGGGAAATTCCCAGCGAGGGCGCTTTTTCATTGGTGGAGCCTGGGCCCAAGTGGCGCCTCTCGCAGGTGGCGGGGGATGCGGTAACTATTTATCCTCCCAAATCGTACGAGGGGTTAAAAGCAAACATTACTCCACGAAAACGTTAGTGCCTGTTTGCGTATCTGTTAGGGCATGGCTTTTTCGGTAGTTTCAGCCTTGTCCAGGATCTCTTTCGGCGAGATTAAGAGGGGATGTAACGAGGGTCAGTTCCCTAACTTTCGACCCCTCCTGTTGTTTCGGTGTAAGGGAAAGTGTACCTTTCATTATATCCCTAGCTCATACCGTTTGGGATTCATTACTGATCAAGCTATCCGTGGCCAGGTGGTGTTCGGAGTGCGTTAATTTGGCTCAAAAGCCCAAATTTGCTCATTGTACTGCTCGTGTTTGTACGGTCCGGATTGCGTGTTTCACGCACATGTTCTCATTTCGTTGAATAGCATTCCAAGTCGTTTCTCAGACGTGAAGGCATAACTGTTCGGGGATTTAGAATATGAAGATAAGTTTGTTCCTTCCTCACCGTAACAGTTTCTTGGTTGGTAAGGGTTGCTTATCAGTCTACATTATTTCTTATTTTCAACGTTTCTTCGTTCTCTTCCTCAAATCTGGCACACCTCGGTACCTTTATCCAATGGTAACTTCCTTTTTAATTTTTGATTCCGTATCCAAAGATATATTTGACGTAATAAAGGTTATGGGCAATGGTGACCTAATCTTTTATGTCATGTATCCTGAGGGGTACGGAATTATTTAGTGTGTTTGCTGTGTAAAATTCTTGCTGCTAATGAAATTGTCCTCCATTAGTTCAATTATTTATGCAGGCTACATTTGTATTTATTTTCGTGTTCAGTCCTTGGTATCCGGCAACTTGCTAATGAAAGAAAAGAAAATGGAATAAAGCTGTTAATGAATTAGAGGTTTAAGGATTTCTGGGAAAATCCCTGTGCGCATTTTGGAGACAATCCCTCCATCATCAGGGGCTCCTCGATAGGAAAAATGTTTAATAGCATTCCACAATTAATACGTGTTGAGTAGATTTCTACGCGAGAGATTTACTGAGCTTTTAAGAAAGAAAAGTATTTTATGGCCTCATATTTTCAAGGTTTCTTTGGACTTGTACAGTATAAGTGCGTTTCTTTGTAACCCCTTGAACGTAAATTCCACTATGATTCCTTGTGATAAATTAATCCCATTACCCTATGCGCATTTCGGAAGCAAAATTTCCATCATCAAGGGTTCCTATATGGAGTTCCATATGCCGACATACGGCTTACGAAGTGTTTTTAAACATCTAACTTGCTAATGGTCTAAGCCTATCAAATAATCATCAAATGGGTTCATGTACTCCACATTAAAAAACTAAAGTAGCCGAGACTTCTATATCTGTTCCAAGAGGTCGCTCCATCTCTGTAAATATTCTTCCTTGCTCCAAATAACCACTCAAATTTTTATAACTTTAGCTGCGAGGTAGGGGCTGAAATGTAGGCGAAGGTATTTTCTCTAGAGGATTTTTCTGGAGTTTTCCTCCCCTATTTATTCTCCTCACCCGTTATTCTCTAAATACCAAATCGATTTATTGAAGTAACTAAATCCCTCGTTTATTTTAGACAAAATTTGCCAAGATGAATTTGATTAAATTTTTACCATAGTAGTTACCATAGCTACACGCTTGCGAACTTGAGGGGCACGGGGTTAATCAATGAAGTCCATACTGCAAGGGAGACCGAGAGCTTAGTTCATCACATATACATCCACATTGCTCCCTCGAGCTTCGTCCTGTAATAAACCTCATCAAATAATCATCACGCACTTGCGTGAAGGACGTTTCCGCGACCAAAACGAGTGCAAATTCAGCGAAAAGGAGCTCAATTCCCGACTTATCACGATGGCTACTTGGTTTCTTAAAAAGAAGCGCTTGTTTAATCCTTTTAAGGGATCGTGGGTAAGAATAATCTTTGCCAGCTTTCACAGATCCACCATCGGGAGAGAGGATTCTCTGGACCAATCGTCGAGGGGCGAATTTACATTATCCTTCGCCCAAGGCGCAGAGATCTGATCTTGGTCCCCCATTTGAAAATATTGCTGTTTCCAGCAGCGAAAAATACTCTGTTAGTATCCGTAGATATGTATTCTACAGGATTGATTTGATAAATTAAAATACTGTGATACCTCGGCCAACGAAGATAATTCGCTCCGGAATCAGATTCGTTAGCCGAAATCTTTGTTAGCCGAAATGTTATGTTATCAGGCGTATCACCTGAACATAAACAGTCGGTTTAGATAGGTGGGTGTCCCATATGTGGTGTGTCCAGATCATTTCTTTGCCACAAATACAGACGGTAAATGTAAGACACGAATGGCGCGACCGTGCGTTTGCTGTTTTATGTTAACGCGCTCATCCCCTAAAACATTCATTAGCTGAACCCATATTATTTAGTCGAGTCAGAAAAACGGTAGAAGAATCTTCGTTAGCCGAAAAATCCTTTATCAAGGTCACTCGTTAGCCGAGGTATAGCTGTGTATAGATTACGATGTATTGAATGAAATCGTAATTCTTACGATTGCATTAAGTTAATGAAAGGTAAAGTCTTATAGTACTTGTAAACCAACTATATCGGAAGCGCATCAGAGGACCATGCAGCTGGAATAATTCATTTGCATGTTATAATATGCCCCTGAAAATTGCTACCCATTTTTTCTTTCGAAAGTTACACTTCGAATTGCATTTAATTTCCCAACAAATCCTAAAAGGATTGAATATTGAGAAAATGTTTTACATGGGTAATCTCTTTTTTAGGTGTAAAATATGTTTATCGTGATTTATTCTGAGCGATTCAGTGATCATATCTTTTCTTATTCATACATTATTGACTTTATAAAAGCAGCGGTATAATTGCCTTTTATATCCGTGAATGCGCTGGACATTAACGTATGTACATCCGGAAAATGTGTCTTTCTTTTCATTGAAGTTTTCCATGGGACATGGGAGTCAGCCATCACCTAATGCGTCTTTTTGCAAATCCGCTTCCAAACCAATCGTTTTAAATCGCACCGCTTCTTCGGAATAATCGAAGTCCACCCCTTTCATTGGGTAAGCTCCTTTTATCACAATCTTCTTCTTAATCAGATTTCGTTTCTTGGAAGCGAAACTCTTATCCGTGCGATCTGAGCTCCATCCCCCATTCTGTAGCTTTCTTCTCTCGGAGAGATTGAGAATTTTTTCTTGCGAGGGTTTTGGAGGGAAATGTTTGGAAAGGCGCTGCGAGGGAGAGTATGGTACCCTGAGGAAATTAAGTCGTCGGATGGAGAAAACATGGGATGGTTTGCTTTCGACGTCGGAGCATTTTTTTTTTTGATCTTGGGAATAAGTAGGAAGTCTTGCTTTCATGCCTTTTCTTAATTCCCTTTTCTCCTTTTGTCTCTCCCGTTTTAGATCGAAACGTTTACAATTACTGGAAGAAGCGGCTCCATTACTGAATGGGTTCTCCTTAACGTATCTATGAGTTCTAATGTTTCTCCTAGTCAATTCTTTTGCATTCCTTCGTCACAAATTCTTTAGAGTGTCTATCACGAATGATACTCCTTTGGATGAATTCGCATTTAATGTATATACATTTTAATTGTAATGCTGCATTTTAATTCAATATTTTCAAGGTCTAATGTTCTGATCTCATAAAGGATTAGTTGTTTATTTATTTAAAATAAACCCATAAACAGCACAATGCCTTTACTACGGATTAGAAACAATTATCCATGTAACAATAAGTGTACAAGGTTAGAAGAAATAAATAACAATCAGTAAGTAAGTACAGGTTACCATATAAGTCATACGTGAGGGTAAAATCATACAAATGGATCTAATAAAGGAGAATAAGATAGTATACAGTTATATATATGTAGCAAGTGGTATATAAAGGATCGTTTAGTGATGGAAAGTCGGGGTGTAGAACAATGAAAAAAAGAGTTAAATCTAGATGGACGGGAAGGGCACGGACGGAAAAATTTGAAATCAAATCATTAGTTCTGTATTTACCTTTA
Source organism: Ladona fulva (assembly GCA_000376725.2). Classification (NCBI taxonomy): domain Eukaryota; kingdom Metazoa; phylum Arthropoda; class Insecta; order Odonata; family Libellulidae; genus Ladona; species Ladona fulva. The sequence goes on from KZ308158.1 coordinate 388,173, forward strand.
ACAATATTCTGATAAAAATGAAGGTCGTTTCGCTTGAGAGATGGTATCCCTAAGGTAGATACTATTATTTCTAATTTAAGGTTGTGAAAAGGCTGGTGACGATGCCAGAGAATTGAAAGAAAGAAATTAATTGGTCTCTGAAGAATTTGAATGTTAGAGTCTGTAGCCGTTGTCCAAATAGGAGAACAATAATCTATCGATGGTAGTCCACAACTGAGGAAGAAAGTCTGGTTGTAGATTGGATTGTTTGTTACAATTGTACAAGATTGTTGTACAATATATTGTTGTAGATCTAGTCTTAGATGTCGTAAAGGAAGGAATAAAGAAAACAGAGAATGAGTGAGTTTATCTTCCTCAACTCCTCCCCTTCATGCTTGCTTAGTATATAAGTGACCGCACTTCTACTATTTTGCACCTTATTACGGCTGTGTTGCCATAACGGTCGTGATAATAAACACTTTGTGAATATTAAAAAGTTTTCTTTATTCCCTCAGAATGTCTTTTCACGAAGTCTGGCCAAATAAGATAGAATTTATGGGTTCGAGGTTGATAATCACAAATTCATTGGCTCTTTCTAACTTGTCCATTGTGAGCATTACAGATATAGAAAATTTTAATAGGATAGCTCAATGGATAGAGAAACCAACTGGCAATTGGAAGACCCGGTCTGTGAACCTTCGTTGAAGGATTGAACCCTTCGTGTCCCGGTCCCTTTTCGTATCCCGGTCCCCCGGTCAGACTTTTTTCATGCCCTTTTCTCCTTAGGAATATTCCTAAGTGCACGCCTTATCCTGCCAAGTCACCTAAACCATTTCCCTTGTGAGTCGTATTTTATTTGCATTTGATTCTAATCATGAATGACTAATTACCAATAGGATAATTATCGGTATACCTATATCCATATTTTTCGGTATATTTTAAAGGATATTTTACATTTGGGTTAACAACTATTCATTTCGTATCGTAGGTTGTTGTCATCTCTCGGACTTAAACACTGCACTCTTAATTTCGTATTGATCACGGGTTTACGAGATTTATTGGATGAAAGAGGAGATTTCATTTGTTTCCTTACCAAATAAAGACGTTGAATATTTACTTTTCATTGCTATAAATATTTTTCATTATTTNCCTCTAGTCTAATCATTGCCTACTGAAGCAGACAGTGCTCAACATAGCGGGTTTAAATATCTGCTTGATATTTATATTTACGTATATTGAATTCGTTTAACCTTACAGTAATAGAATGAATGTTATTAACATGAGTTAAAATGTATACCATTCAACTGCTTAGCCACAAATCATCATTACTAAAACAACGTTCAGTACTCTATACTCCCTTCCGCAACACTTATTTATAACGGATAGATGTAAAAAAGAGACGATAGTCTCAGTTTCGCCCGGATAAAGCCGCATTGTTATTTTTATTATTGCTATATCATATATTATTATTATTTATATTATTGTTATAGTTTATATCGTTAATTATGTCATTGTTGTTGTTTGTGTCGTTATTTAGGTTATTTGTTATTATTTATGCTATGGTTATTGTTGATGTCATTATTTGTGGTGTTTTATTGTCTGCATTATCATTTTATTATTAAAGGAATAACAAGTGTGAATGTTATCATCTTTACCGCAGAATGTAACAATATTTGGTAAAGGCATAAATGTAATTTTTATTAATTAAGAACACGGTTTCAGGCGTCACTCCGTGGAATTCATCCATAACGGAAAGGAGAAAATTCTTTGTTCAATTCCACATATAAAAGTGAAACTTAACTTTTAAAGTAGAAGTGCTTGGAAGTACACAGAGTGTTTTCTTCTTTCCGTTCTGCTGTATTTTTATTATGATTCGGCATGAATGAGCATGAAAAACTTCCACAAAGTCGAGGCCAATTTATGAGATTCCGATGTATTTTTTCTCTGGTATACATATGATACACATCTTTTATCCTTATCTGGCCATAAAGTTAAATAAGCATACTTCCGAAAAACGGTTTTAAGCCTGTCGATTCAAGCGAATCTCAAAATACATAGATATGTATGATTTTCTTCTATCTCAGTCTTCCTCGTCGTAGTTTGCATTTATCGGAGGCATAAAATAGGGCGGGTCATTCGACATCGAAAATAAACCAGATGCTTAACGACTTTCGGAGAGTGCCGTCCCGGACATCAAACCCAGATGCGTATCTGGACTGTTTTTCAGAACTTGAAATCTAAATTCAGTCCTCCAGTCGTTGATAACATTGGGCACGGCTCAATAGCACGTGATTTATGCACTCAAATGCAGTGTGTTCGTTTGAAGGATGAGAGAAAAACACGGGCGATTCTCCCATCGAAAGAGTGGCTGTGAAACGCGAATCTCCGCGTGATTTACGACTCGCGAATATCGCTTATGATTTATTTACTCGCAACGCCCGTGACATCTCAACGCTGTAGCGATGGAGGTGAAATAGAAAAAGCGGGGGAGGATAGTATTTTGGGAGCCAGATCGCTGCTAGTGATTCGGTTTAGTCACAGAATGCAACGTAACGATTTTTGTAGAGGTTTTAACGTAAGTACTGATTACGCTAGAATATGAAACACGAAGAAATTTTCTCTACAAAAATCAGATCCTATTTTAATGTAAGAAAAACTTTGCAAAAATTCCACACTCGCATCAAAGGTGCGTTACTATTTTCGACACATAACCGTCATCTTCAAGTTTACATTTACATTTAAGCCCTGCAAACCGCCCATGGAGCGTGGCAGGGGGTGTAAAACACCTATATCCTTAACTACCCTGGATAGTTATTAGCTTCTCTGATACTTCGCGGGAAAAATGACCAAAAATATCTATCCCTCCTGGCGACTATTTCCCTGTATCGCTTTTTCGTTTTCTTTCGAAGATTACGTGCGTTACTATAGCTGGGATGAGAAAACCAACTATCTCCTCCCCGAGATCCGTAGTGACAAACTTATCGAAAAGCTTCCTACGGTATTCAAGTCTTCTATCACTAAGCGGGTTCCATCCGAGGGATTCTATCATTGCCGAAACACTGCTGTCAAGTTAAAGAGGTATATTCGCTTATGATGTAACCCAGTCTTCTGTGCTCTTTTCCTTTGTGTGTGTGTGGTATCATCAAGTAGAATTGCTAAAAGTGCTTCCACAACTTAAGTCATTTCGCACGTAGGCCCCAACCGGGAATGGAACCGGGGAATTCGCTTTTGCGACAAAATTGCAAAGAGATTTTGCAACAAAATCGCAAAATTGGCCACTCTGATCATGACAGGTAGGATGTATTTGACTGTGAGTAAACAAGAATCCGGTAACTTAATATGACAAACTGTTGTCTATTTTTGATTATTTTGTTTATTACTCCTTAGGTTTATTTCAATAATCTTTGTTCATGAGTATAATCGTTCACATTTCGTAGCTATACTCAAAAAGTTCTCATGTTAAATCAAAAGAGTATGGCTAGATCAACGGGAATTAACATTTCAAATTTAAGTATACCATATAATAATTTTGGTAAATAATTGATTTTTTTGTAGTTACGTTTCTAACATCATTTTTCCTATATTGGTTGGTGAATGTCTATCATTACGAAATGTATGTAATACGAGCATGTATATGTGACAGGAGCAATATTTGCACTAAATCTATACATGAAAATTCTTCAAACCCTATATTTTGTCTTTTTGTGAGGCAGAGATTTCCGCCGTTACCTAGGTAATGGATGACTTGTCATAAGGAAACCTTTTGTACCTGGCATTGTTTCTTGAGATTCTCGGAAATCACCCGCATTCATTTTTTTTTGTTCGTTGCCATAGAGTTTGTTTGCCAAGTCGAAGGGACTGTATGACGTCAAATATTTCTCGAATGGACAGCTGATGGACATTTGGCCGAAGGAAAGGTTGGTCTCGCATTCGGAGACGAAAAAAAAAATCCTGCTTGAAGTTTTTATACCACTGTGTTCTCCATTGGTATTTTGGAGGGGTTTTCCACGATCTTAGACGAAATTTCAATCGTATTTTTCATTTTGGGTACACGTCAGCCCGTCAACATTTTTTCTGGTATTTGAACGAAGATGTATGTGAAGTATTCCACGCAAAGGCTGGTTAGAACCTCCGTCTCCTCCAGCAGTATCTACTATAAGCTTAGATGGGGATGAGGCTTGTCCCATGAGATAAGGAGTGAGGTCGTTTGATTTTGATTTCCTCATTAAGCCAGATCGCTTTAAGGGGATTAAGTCTACAAAAGTGCAGCACAATGAATATGATTAAAATTTCTCGTAGTATTCAATGACGAGTGACTAAAAGGAATGCTATTATATCAGCATGTTGCATTCTTCAATAGTTTATTAATCATCAGATCCATATTTTGATGCCGAGATATAATATCTTCAATTAAAATATCGTTTTTTTAATACTGTATATGGGAAGAATGTATATTCAGCCTAGTTATAATTCCCTCTAGTCTAATCATTGCCTACTGAAGCAGACAGTGCTCAACATAGCGGGTTTAAATATCTGCTTGATATTTATATTTACGTATATTGAATTCGTTTAACCTTACAGTAATAGAATGAATGTTATTAACATGAGTTAAAATGTATACCATTCAACTGCTTAGCCACAAATCATCATTACTAAAACAACGTTCAGTACTCTATACTCCCTTCCGCAACACTTATTTATAACGGATAGATGTAAAAAAGAGACGATAGTCTCAGTTTCGCCCGGATAAAGCCGCATTGTTATTTTTATTATTGCTATATCATATATTATTATTATTTATATTATTGTTATAGTTTATATCGTTAATTATGTCATTGTTGTTGTTTGTGTCGTTATTTAGGTTATTTGTTATTATTTATGCTATGGTTATTGTTGATGTCATTATTTGTGGTGTTTTATTGTCTGCATTATCATTTTATTATTAAAGGAATAACAAGTGTGAATGTTATCATCTTTACCGCAGAATGTAACAATATTTGGTAAAGGCATAAATGTAATTTTTATTAATTAAGAACACGGTTTCAGGCGTCACTCCGTGGAATTCATCCATAACGGAAAGGAGAAAATTCTTTGTTCAATTCCACATATAAAAGTGAAACTTAACTTTTAAAGTAGAAGTGCTTGGAAGTACACAGAGTGTTTTCTTCTTTCCGTTCTGCTGTATTTTTATTATGATTCGGCATGAATGAGCATGAAAAACTTCCACAAAGTCGAGGCCAATTTATGAGATTCCGATGTATTTTTTCTCTGGTATACATATGATACACATCTTTTATCCTTATCTGGCCATNTTTAGTATTTTCCGTATATCTGCAATTTATTATTATAAACATAAAAGGCCATATTCAATCTTAATTTTCTTTTATGAATAACTTGGGTTACACTTCACTCCCTAACCTTTCTTTTATTTTCCTTGACTTTCCACCCTCTTCCGCTCCATTAACGTGGAATATTGTCCAATTACACCGCGGAATTAAATTAATGTACTTCCGAAGCCGTAAATGGTATCCTGAGGGACATTTTATAGGGATGAAAAGGGATAAAAAGTATCAGGAAAGGGCTAAATAAGACACGGAACAAAAGGGAGGAAATTTATTACTCCGGTCCATGGACATTTACTCCTCGGCCATGACCTTTTTGGAGGGAAAACACGCTAATATTAAAAGATAAAATTACCTGGAAAATCCCCTTTATTACGTCCTCTCTTTCTCTCTCAATCCTGCTCTCCTGCCTTCTTGTCTTTCCTCGGCCTTTCTCTCGTGTGATTTCCTTTGTACTTTCTCTTTGGTTCCGCTTAACCCTGACACCGTTGGTGTTTTCGACCAGCGGATTTATTTCTATTCGCTAAAGCGACTATGTATGCTTGTATAGTATTCAGCTTAGAGGTCTATTTGAACCTTAGCCCTTCCACCATTAGCTACCATATGTTCTGATAAGGGAATGAGGCTCACGATGCAAGATGAGGAGTGAGGTATTTTATCTTTACTATTCTTACTGAGCTAGAATACTATGTGTAGGAAGCTGCCATTAAAAAACAGCGTAGTAACCTCATGAACATCGACTTTCACAACATTTAGTGGCCAATATTATTGATAGTGTTAGTAGTAAGATTTTAATGAGAAAAGTTAAATAATAGAAAATTAGTCGAAAAGTCTACTAATGTAAGCTAAAATATCTTACGTTAGAAAAGTATAAACTGTATTAATTTTTTGAAAAAATGACACGACCTTGCCTTCTGTCAGTTAGTGGGGAACGTATACGATTGCTCGCTTGCCATCTATTGGCGTTAATCTGAATCATACATACCTGCTCCCAGCAACTGAATAATAGGCTCACACGCGTAGCGTTTCATATATTAGATGAAGGAAAAAGTTGTATTCTTCAATCTGCAAAGACGTATCGCTTTCAAAATCTTGGAAAAAGGTTGACGTCTGAAAGATATCCTTTTGCAATAATACCGAAGAGGAATCTCTTAAACCACGGTATTTTTTTAGGGAAAGAGAAAAATTTAGTGAAAATACATTTGCGGAAGATATAGTAGATATTATGAGATCCCCCTGCTACCTTGGACGATCCGACAATGAGCGCAAAATAAGAGAAATAGATGCTAGGACGAGTCGTTTTAAGAAGCCATTCTTACTATACGTGATAATAATAGGCTAAAAAAATAGTCCGAACGCCCGCTGTTTTCACCTCCTGCCACATGCCGTAAGGCGGCTTGCAGGGTATTTATGTAGATGTATATGTACTACAATCCACAAGCTGCATCAAGAATATGACATTAATATTGGATCATTAAGCTCTTCCACTTTATTCATCAAGAGAATCTAAATTACAATCCTATCCCTTCAGAATATGTAACCACATAGTAGATGGTTGTTTACTCGATAGAATCAAATTACTAACTGCCCCCTTCCCCACCTTGGGTAGTTCCTAGATCCACCTATGCCCTCACCTTCTGCACAAATAATAATTATTCCCTTGAATTTACACTGACCTTTATGAGCAGCAGACACACCAAGGTAGCACCGANATAATAATAATTTTAATTCCTTTACATTTATCAACATCCTATCTCTAAAATTTTTAATCGCAAGCAATTCATTTAGTTAGTCACAATCTATAGCAGGAGTTACGTGCAATGAGACAATGACGCCTGATGATAATGCAATGCATTGAAACAATTGTCGCTTAGTGTATTCCTCGAGGTGAGAATGGGAACTACTGCCTATTTTTTTTCTTAGGGATTAACTAGTTGATGCCGATTCTATTCACCGCGTTACCTGCAACGATTCTGTTCCACAATCCCGCTTGGCATTGTTTTAGTATGAAACTATACCGGCTGCGGGAAATCTTGGTTCCAGGAACCTTATCAAAACCCCTCGTACACTACGAATTCCGAGAAACATTCTTCCCCGACTTAAATACACGTTAACGCTATTTTCATGGTCTACATCTGTCCATCTCTTCTTTTTCATTAACAAACAGGGCTTCTCTTTTCCTCTCACTCTGCTTCCACTTGCTATTCTCTTCTTTTTTCATTTATCACTTCACCCTTCCCTTCCCATTCGCTCCCCTGACATTTCATCCCCATGTCATGCATCTCCTCGCCGTAAATCTCTCATTTTTCCTTTCTTTTCCTTTCCGATTCCTTCCCAACTCCCCCGCGAATGTCTCCGTCCTCTGCAGCTCCACCCACGCCATCTGCATTCCGTCCCCATGGCAACCCACGCCCTGCAGCCATTCTCCGATTGTCAACAGGAAATGTCCCCTCTCCAACTTTCACTTTCCTCCGATGCTTTCTCCGTCCCTGTTTACGTTGGTTTCCTCTTTCCTTCGTAGATGTCCTTTTCGCTCCGTGATTTACTTTCTTACGAGACTCTTTTTTGCGTTTGCATTTCCTTCCCGTTTCTTTATCGTTTTCTGAACGGGGGTCGTTGTAAGGAAAGAGCGTCTTTTGTCTCTCGTCTGAGCACATATAATTTTATCCAAGACGAGCTTCTTCGGAGATGTGGAAGTTCAGGGTTTTGCTCGCGGTATATCATTGGTCTATGCAGTGGAAAAGGGTTGTGGTCATTTTTTGTTTTACAGACTCCTAGTATTTTAAGCGGCATTCCCCAAGGAATTAATTTTTTCATATCGTTGCTACCTTATGTATTAATACCAGTTCATAATAATAATGATGATGATGAAAATAGTTATAATAATGATGATGATGATGACGACGACGATGATGATGTAAATTATGATGATGATGATGATGGTAATGATGATGATAACACGTCTATATTTAAGGACAGATACTTATAATGAAAATAAAAGAAAAGTTAACCAAATCTAAATTATGAAGGACATATTTTAATTATTGTGACGTGATTAGTATTATTAAATTTGATATGTTGTAAAAAAATTCGCCATCGCAAATTGTTTATCAAAGGTATTTTTTTTTCAATCCAAACAAACTAAAAAGGTGGTCGGCCCAATGAACAACAAAAAAAGAATTTCAAAAAAAAAAAATTGATGATTTGACCAATAAAATTGTTGAATAAACTAATCGATGGCTTCCTATGAGAGCAGGCTTTATATAAATGTAAAATATAGATTTGAAGATGTATGTTTATGATATGTTCGTAAATTATTAAGTAAATACCTAAGTAAATATATAAAAAAATAGATTTACAGAATATAAGAGTCCTCGTTGGGAGTCTAACAGTAGCGTGCAGTCTGAATAATCATGTCACAATAATTAAAAATTGTCTTTTATAATTTATATTGAATTAACTTTTCGATTATTTTTTTATTATAGCACCTAACATACCCAAATTGTAACATTAGACACATTAATTATTCAACATTACTTTATTTATCACCTTAGGTTTTTTATACATCCACTCCTAAAGTTTTCCTCTCTATTTCTTTTCACCTACACACAAGTCTTTATGCATATAAAATCATTGACGCAAGGTTAGATGGAAGAAGAGACTTTTCAGTCTCAATCTCGCCTTTAATGAAGACCATATTATTATTATTTATTCAATTGATCCATTAATTTCCTTAAAATTTATTTCAACGCATAAGTCTTATATAAATCATTAGATTATTTATACATATATAGCTTTTCATCTTTATTTTGCGGCGCTTGTACTTGACTGTAGGTGCTGTTGCAGCGATAGGACTATAGCAAACATATTTATGTCTTCTTAGCGACAAGGTAGTGCATTTATTAGTTACCGATTACTTTTAGTAATAATGTTAATAATTCATTATTTAGGCGAATTTTAGTCTCAAAAGACCGTTCTTACAATTTATCTAGCAAAGACGAACACAACCATGTCCTGACCAGCTTTCGAACCCGGTACCTCTGCATTGCTAGGCTAGCACGCTAACCTTCACCGTCGCCGGCATATAGTAATAGCATACGGCGTTAAACTTCTAAGTTTTAGGATAGTCAAACCTCGTAAAACAGGACAAAATTCAGTAATCAAATTCTTATTGTCGTCAACGATAAGGAATTTTATGTTTATTGGACCAAGTCGTCCCTCTGTTTATTTAAAGCACCCTGAAATAAGGATTATTTCTAATTTTGTACTAAATTCAAGTCTGTAGTTGCTACTTTTATATTTCATCCCATATTATATATTTATCTACTGTTTTCTTTCAAAGCTATAGATGTCCGTTTTAAGTGTTTACAAGGTTTCGATTCAACCAAAAAACTACCTACTAACCGTTCGTTATCTCAACCTCTTCAAATAAAAAAGTCGCCAATTTTGCTGCTCAATTTATCATTTCAATCCCTTAATATTTTATTCAAATATTAGGCAACGCAAATATCTATATATTAGGGAAGATGAAAAGCATAAGGACTTATAGCCTCCTCGATGTTTTTCCGATACTGTTTACTTTGGATCTTCTTTGCTTTCATTTTCAGCTTCTCTGTTTGCACATCCTCTTATATGAAACGTATCTTTTGAGTGGAAAAGATACGTGTGTATCTTTTCCACTCAAAGATAAGAGTGCCGACTCGGCGGAAAAAAATAGATTCGCCTTTTTCGGCGATCATGAAAGTGTTTTCCCTCCTCCTCTAATGGTGCCATATCGCTTGAATATTACCAATGTATTAAATATCCGTCCAAGCGGAAAGTTTCCATGTATTTTCGAAGGAAATCTTTACCTCCCAGAACTTTCCTTATTTTGATGATACGAAAGCAAAGTTGAAATTAAGAGGTATTTTCGTGTCGAAACCGTCAATATTGCCTCCAATGATGGTGTTCAGTGATGTTTGCCTTGAAAAGTTACGCTTAAGCTGCTTTAGTTTCGGTTTTATTTGATTTGATATCAGAGCTTTGGTTTGGTAAACCAGGGGTTTTATTGGGAGACCAGGAAGGTCTTTTAGTTACCGTGTATGAATACTTGAGCTGTATGTTACTCCAGAACATCGTTCATGCATCTAAATAAAAATGTAGTCACTATATTTTTATCTATTTCATAATGAAATCCACCTTCCTAGTTACCAATTCGATCTTAAGTGACATGAGTGTATTCAACAAATGAAACGACTGCGGTCTCATAATACTTGCTACCTTTATCTTTTACCTGATAATGAAAATGCTAGAATAGACTATTCTTATAGGTTATGTAGTATTCTTTCCCATTTCCCTGCTTTCAGGATAAACAAACATTTCGCCGTGATTTTCTCTCCCGCTTCCTTAATCGGTACCTATTTAAGTTGGAACTAAATCTATAATCTCCGAGTTTATCCTCCGTAGAATCCTATGCTTTTATCAGGGATAAATTGTTTGACTGTGGGCACAAAACAATACCTAGCATGCCGGAGGCTGGTAAGGTATAGTATATTGGCTAATGATTGAATATCCAAAACGAAATTCCAATGAAAGTTTTCGTCATCTTTTATTTATTCCAGTTAAATTTTTTTCTAAATTTGCATTCCACAGAAAGAAAAAAAAGTTGGAACAATGATGTAAATGAATTAGAGCTTTATAAAACACTCAGTATTTCGGCAGGCGTAACTCACATTTAGAGACAAACGGGAAGCTCCATCATGGAAAAATCCCTACGCGCATTTCAGAGACAATTCCTCCATCATCAAGGGCTCCTAGATAGGAAAATTTTCTAATCGCATTCCACAGCTAATAGTTCAGCTGATCTTTAAGTATGAGATTTACTGAGGTTTTAAGAAGGGAAAGTATATTATGGACTTACATTTTCAAGATTTCTTAGGGCATATATAGCATAAGAATGTTCTCTGTAACACCTTGAAGGTGTATTTGATATGTATTCTATGATATTTTAAGGTAAATAATCACCATGTATTGGACCTATTCTAGTTTTCAGGTGCTTACGTACTCTAGAATCTCCTTGTAACGCCATGTAACGATATCGTAAGAGAGAAACGAAAAGGAAATTTTCATAATGGCAACCGGATCCATGCAACAATAAAGCCATCTTTTACATTTCTGCGTATTGTTGATCACCAGTCGCGAACATTTAGCGTTCATAATATCAAAAATTGTATTTTTAATGATGCATGTTCGTCGGCACAGGAAAACGGTTGAGGGTGATTTTGCGCAAGATGGTGCGCACCCAGGAAAAATCCCAAGGAGGGAATCGAACCCGGGTATCCCAATTGCCGGTCGGATCCACTGTCCGTTGAGCTAAGTCTCCCGAATGTCGTGGAGAAATGTTCTGCCGGGATAGCTCAACGGACAGAGCACCCGACTGGCAATTGGGAGACAATTGGTAAGACCTGGGTTCGATTCCCAGTTCCGTCAGACTTTTTTCAGGTTCATTCCTCCTTGAGATGCATGTTCGTCTTTGTGGCAGGCAATGTTCGTTTGAGGATGGCAATGGTCTTGCCTTAAGGTTGATGGTCTTTATTCGATGTTATCCCATAACAGAATGGAATATGATGGTAGAACTAACACTTTAATTTATACAAAAACACAATAAATACACTCACTCACGACCTAGGTTTCATTGCTTAGCAACATCATCAGGTGAAAACGTCAGAAATTCCACTTTTTTGTGACTGTACATGCTGTGGAGTTTTCTACATTTTCACCCGGTGATGTTGCTAAGAAATTAAAATTATGTCGTGAGTGTATTTAATGTGTTGTTGTATACATTTAAATGTCAGCTCTACCATATTTATTTCTGGACTTGCCTTAATACAGGCCGAATTCCGAGTGGACTGCTCGAGGAAATCAACCTTAATCCTCTCTTTATTATCGTTTATTAATCGATTATCTTCCCTTTCCATCATCCCGTCGTCTCCCACAGCTATCTCGTTACCGCATCACCTTGCTTACTCACGCTACGGCGTGCATTTGCCTCCAGTTAATTAAAATTTTCCGTAATGATGGGCGCTGTGAATCATGGGTAATGTGGACGTTGATGAGCTTGATCTCTCGCTCCATCGTTCTCTCCCAATCTTTTGTTTTCTCAAATCACTCTCTCTTCGGGTTTAAGTGGGCTTCTCCCCCGTTTCATTACCGACTTTGATGACGTCAGTTGCGGATTTTTTCAACTGTCTCCGGATGGAATTCATCGCGCGAATCGGGTGATTACGTGTTTGAAGTTTGCTGTAAGCCCTCTGCAACTCGGCGATAATGGCTAATTCCCCTTCGTAGGTAGTTTTATTGCTCTATAAATATCAGTGGACGAATGCACTCAATTTATGCACAAGGGCCGTTCCAAGCGAAACTGAGCTAGAATAAACATGGTCTAAACTTCGTCATAAATCCATACAAATGCTAGAAACTTTTAAGACCAATATCCCCTTTAGTTTAAGAGATTGGGGTGTGGCGAAGTTCGCTAGAAATGTTATTTCCTTCCGAAGCTTGTTTATCCATAAGGTTGAAACATACAGTGCATTTACTCCGTAACAACCGAAGTTGTACTTTAGTGTGCATGAGTGATTCGGCAAGTGGATAAGATGCGTTCTAGGTAAATTAATTAACATTTTCGATTACATATAAACTTTTCCATGAGGTTGCATTGTTTAATAGTCATTTATAAACCCTGCCGTATGCCACTTGCGGCTTGCGGTGTACAAATGTAAATCTAAAATCTGACAACGATTTGTTCGTGAAATACCATTTAGGAATTCTTTACACACTTCATTCCTTTCTCATTACTTCTTTTCATACTTAGTAATGCTTCAAGAAATGTAACTCGCAAGTATTATTTCGTGAACGATTGGAATTGAATTGTGTTTTAATACACAGGGGCTAATTTAGGAGCTCCGAAGCTGAAGGCGCTAAGTTCAGGTCGAGGCGCTAACCGGAATTCACCAGAGTAGGAAATGCTCATTTTTTTATATAATACGCTGAAGATAATGCCAAAGATAACCATGTCGCTTACCTCCGGAAGGAATTTACAAACTATCGATTTAAAAGTAGTTTGTTTATCGACTATAATTAGTAACAGATAGACTTAACATTATGCAGAGACAAATTATCTAAATAATGCTATAAAATTTAATGTAGAACTACTCAAAATATAACTAAAATGTGATCCAAGTAAACAATAAGTATCCGTGAACATGTTGGGCCCCCGTAAAAATATGAATGAATATATTGGTTATTGAGAATTGCTAAGCACGGTTTTATTGAGACCTCCTTTGTGGTTTAGGCCATCAACTAGCGCCTATTGGGACTAGTTATATATCTGCGTATGATAATACATGTACTACTCTTATGTCTTGCTACTTAATTAATAGCTTTTCTAGTTGAAGTAGTAGGCCGAAGTAGTGGATTTTGTTAGCTTTTCTAGTATTATGAATATATGAGTTTTGTAGAGATACACAAAGAAGTCTGCCTTCCGATGAAATAATATTATTGTGTTAATGTTACAGTAATAACAGAACCTCGGTTGCCATAGTAATTATGGCTGGAGGTTATAGAATTGTCTCATGAGAAGCTGGAGATCACGCAGAAACCAGAAACTACCATCAGACGAAATGTAATTCAACGCAGAGGTTTGAATTACTGTCTCTATGCTCACGTTTCCATTTGGAATAGTGAAGACATAAACTAATTAGTCAGGCACGGAGGAGAATCATCATGGCCTCCTTTGGATGATATTGTATACAAATTAGCAGTCATCGGTGGGTGGCATTCGGTTACTCTCTTGGGAAATTACCTTTGATATTCCATCGGCGATGGCATGCCATTGGGCTTTTGTGATGCCTATTGTCTGGTCGATGTTATTTGGTCAACTTTGCGTAATCGGTGCTTGTTTCGTTTTGATAAAGGAAAAAAAACAGTTCCATTTGAGCGATTTTTTATGTGTTGCGGTAGATTTTCCTCTGCTTACAGATTCTTTTCTGCAAGGATGTAGAAATCGATCATATTTAATGCATGTATTAATAATTGAGACGAGCGATTTTTAAACTAGGGTCTGCGAAGTATTCCGAAGGGGTTCATGAGTATAAATGATTTTTTCAATTAATTTAGTGCTCAGCCTCACTATTATCTTTGACTTTGGTACATTATCTTATTAATTTAATCGACTAAAGCATTTTGACACTAAAATTTCCTCAATTGATAGAATCTTCTTAACGGTAACATAAAAATCTAAATATAATTTCAGTGTGAATCTAAAGGAACAACATTTAGGGGTCTTCGAAACAACAAGAATTAGCAAAATGGAGCCTTCCGCCAGCTAAATATAGGAAACTCTGCTTTAGACCACGTAACGGAAACCCACATTGACGCCATTGGCTATGAGAGAAAGAATTGATTTTCTATATTTCCATTTATACGATTTACGTTTTCTAATTATTATATAAGAAAACCACTACAGATTATTTAAGTAAGAATACGTTTGATTCATCTCTGCGCATGAAACAAAATGAATTCACAATGCAATATGTGTGTACATAACCCTTAAATAGTAAGTTGTTGCGATCTTGACATTTCATTATCAATTAATCCCCTAGCCGTTTGTTAAAATTGACGTTAACAATACGAATTAGTGAGCAAATCGGATAATTTATTATTAAGAAGTGACAAAGTATTACGTTTTCTAACGTAATACTTTGTCACTTAACTAACGGCTGTGTTGCCATAGAAACATCTGCAAACTTTACTGTTTCAACAATGAAGTCGGTTCAGTTGATCTATTTTGTATGAAAAATCCAGATAATTTAAAGATTTTATCCAACTTTACAGCAAATTCTCAAAAGGATTTCAGCTCTCTGATACAACATTAAAATCCCCTTGATTACCTTATGTCATCCATTTTTATCGGTTGCAATTTGTCTCTCTCTTACCACGTTCTGAACGGATAATTTTGCTCCATCTTCGGCTGTCATTGAACTTTCATCGGCATTCATTGAACGTGTACAACGGTTAAATCTTTTCCTTTTGCAATCCCCAAATGTTTCCTCTCCACGTTTCATATCAAATGCGCCGTGGACGCTGAAACAGCTCTCCTTACCCAAAATTCGAGTCCAAGGACTTTTTTTATGCATAACCCCGCCCGTTTTTCTTCGAACTCGCGAATTCCTCGACGAATTCGAATTTCTTTGAAGGGCGCGGTACATTCCGCCCCGATTGTCCGATGTTTTGATTGCGATTCGCCCCGCGCCGCGCATAACAATCTCCGCTTCGACAGAATTATGGCGACTTCACGAAGATAAGATACTTTCCCTCCTCCCGCACGCGCGGGACATTTGCGCGACAAGCAATTTTCGGGAACCGTTCAAAACCTCCCATTTACGGCGTTTATCTCCCGCTCATCTTTTGAATAAAATATCTTACGACGTCGCGAGACAAAGGGAATTTCCCGCGGACCCATTTCGCCGTCCAATACTTCTTTAAAGAGCGGATTTGTCTTGAGTGCGCTTTGCGTTTCTTTTGTTTTTTTTCTTTCGAATTTTTTTCGTTTTTTTAAATTTCGAGTCGAATCGAACCGTCGCGATGTTCGATTCTTTCGGAGACAAAAAAACGTCCGAAATTCTGGTCCGCGCGTCCAAGAATCTCCGTCGGAACGTCTGGCTCGCCAAAGTGCGTTAACATTCAGCACGGGTCCGCGCACCAGGCGTTTCATTGTGTTCCCTTTTCTGGGGAAAAAATGCTCCCGAGGCTAATTTCCCTCATTGTTTGCTGCGGAGGAGACGTTCCCCGATCGTTTTTTGTCATTCCCCGTTTCCGTCGGGAGATGCATCTCGATTTTTCTCCGGGACGGGAAAATTTTTTTTTTCCTTCGGAAATTTTCCGTGAGTAATGCTTCGCTCTTTGAAGAATTCGATAATATCGACCAAATAATCTTTAAAAGTATTTTTTTAGGCGGTGTTTCCCAATATTTTCTCTTCAGCGGTACACTTTCGTTCACTCGAACGTTTCGTTCAAACGCGAGCGATGTCATTCTGTGTTAGTTAGACCTCATCTTGAGTATGCGTGTAGTGTATGGGGCACTGCCGATAAAAACTTTATGTATTCGGTACATATTTGGGAATTAGAAAAGGTGCAGCGAAAAGCAATCCGTTTTGTGAAGAATTTCCCAGAGAAATCAGTGATCGCCTTTCAGACGCTTCAGAACGCAATCTTTAGAAGTTGGAAGATTTCAACAAAGGGTTAATTTACTGGATAAATTTAGAGAAACTACGTTCACTGATGATGTAGTCGATATAATGCGTCCTCCATTTTACATAGGCCGTTTTTGAAACAGCGAGGACAATCAGAGAAATAGATGCTAGAACGAATCGATTCAGGAATTCATTTTTTTCGCGAACGATAAGTGAAAGTAATCGATTAGGGAAATAGAGTCGTGGAGCATGCACCCCCTGCCACACACCGAAAGAGGCTTGCAGGGTACTCACATAAACATAGACAAACTTTAGCATCGCGGCACACTAATCCTCAAATATTTTTGTTTCATTCCCAATTTCAGTGTAGGATGTGTAAAAACTTGGTGTGTACACCCCCTGCCACACGCCGAAAGGCATTCTGCGGGGTATTTATATATATGTGGTATCGCTATATAGCTGTTCAGGTTTATGCGGCCAGATTGCTTTCACTTCATCTCAATTGTAGACTTTCCTGATTTACATTTCAATAATCTCCTTAAATTCCCCTAAATATTTCCCTTTTCTGTCTCTCTGCACTGAAAAAATATTTTATTTTCTCGTCTCCCTTATCGTTGAAAGTAACAAATAATTCCTCCCCCCTTTGAAATACGCAAAATTTTCCTATTAGGAAACACTCGTAGTAGAATGTAAATTTGAACCCTTAAATTTGCCATCATAAACGCAAAATGTTCAAATTTCCTTCTCTTTATATAGTTTATCATTAATTCTTATCATACCTTTGATATGGCCAAAGTATTCAGTGTATTCTTATGAGAAAAGGTATGAGCTCGGATTCCACGATTGGTCGTCTGGGAAACGGCTTCTTTACAATCTCAATGTTTCACAAAATGTTTGTGTATGTTATCAAAATTCTCGAGATTTTCAATCTGAAGTAATAATCTACGTCCAGTATAAGAATCTTTATTTAATTTCCCTTCTTTTGCCGCTTGTCTCGATTTCGTACGGCTGTTTTTTCTGGTTTGATTTTGCAAAAGAAGTAAACCTTGCGTCAGATAAAAGCGAAAATTACGTGTATTTATTATGCTAACGGTTTTACACTTCAGAGATCGAACTGAAGACTTATAGAGAAATGAAAAGTAGTATGATATCCGTGCGGGGTGAACATTTAGCTATCTTTAAAGTTTGAAAGTTGTATTGCTTTTGGTGAGTGTGTGTTTGGCGAACACACACACAAACTTTCTAAATTATTTGTAAAGTAATATACCGTTTCGGAAATTATGATGTAAAATACTTGGATGATATCACAAACAACTTTATACAATAGCTATATGAAATAAGGATGTAATGAATGGAAGATACTCTGTAACCAATACACCAATCCGTTCAAATAAATATAAGGAGGATGTTTACCTAGAGAAGAAAAAGGTGAGTGAAAAACACGAACGGTGGAGAGATTCCTTGTTGCTATAGGTGACCAATGTACTGAAAGGAGGAACCAGGGAAATAAATTCAGAAGGGTGGGAAAGGAGCGGGTTGTGGATTAAGGGGTAGACAGGCAGAGAGGGACGAACGAGGGCGTATTGAAAGAGTAAATTTAAGGACGGTAGCGAGTTTTTTTGGGAAAGGGATTGGGTGGAGTGCTGTAGCATAAACTCAGAGAAACAAGTGAAGAGGCGAAAGGGTTGTTTGAAATCGCTACTGTTCGAGGCCTAATGTGGACAGTCCCACCGGAGAGGACTGGAGAGAGTCCAGAAGTGGTCCACAATGCACCGCGAAGGGAATGAGCGATGATGGCTGCGATGGTGTTGTCAGGTGGAGAGGCAAAGTGGCTTTTAGAACGACTATTTATCCTTTTGAAATACATATACGTTGTTCTTGGCCGATGAATTCGGTATTGATACGTACGTCAGAGAGTGATATGTCTTTTAAAATTTTTAAATGTGATTAAAATAAAACTGATACAGTTTATGTTAGTAATACTAGTAGCTGAGCTTTACGTGAGTTCACCGTATCCAAATGTGTAAAAACAGAACATTTACCTCCTCATAAACGGGACAGGTGAAACTTTTGAAGAAGGTTTTTATTTTCTTGTTAATGAAAATATTTCAGTTATTCTATGCCGGAAAGTCATTTAAGACCGTTTCGAAAATTTAGTTTGCAAAGTATGTAAGATTTATCATTTGTAATGTCTTTCCACGAAGTACGGCCAGAGAACCTAGATTTCAGATTTATCAATCATAGCGGAGAATATTGAAAATTGGCTTCCGACAATCGCGCATTCTATCGAGACAAATTAATGAACATTATTGGCAATAGAATTCAATCATTTCATTTCTATTTTCATCGAATCATGCAAAAACTTGTAAATTTATTTTTATTCGGTTTAAATGGGAATGTATTTTCAGTGCTAATACTCATTGCTCTCCCATAACATTTCCTTTTTGTAGTGTCCTATTGCGAAATTTTCCTTAATTTATGTGATCATGTTTTCTTATCTGAGGGTTCTGCGGTAGAGAATTAGGATTTTTTTATATTTCTTCTGCCTCTCTCAGCTGTTTCGTTTTCATCATATCATGCATGGTGATTACTTTGCATACGTCACTACATTACTTCTCACATAAGCATGTTATCTGACTCTTATGCACTTTTATCATATTTGCTATTTACCCATCCTTGCTCACGTATTCATCTTCAGATACATCCATATAATGGAAGTTTCCACTGACGGTTGAGTTAACTGCTGTTTATAGTACTCCATAAACCCTCAAATTTAAGTTTAACTTTGATGGTTAATGAAGTACTATAACAGCAGATACATCCATGTGTTTTTTCTTCATTCACTGTACTTTTGAATCTACGTACATGCATTTTTCCTGTATATAACTTAACTACTTTTTCCTCGGTTTTCAATTCCATTTAATATCAATCAGTTTATCCCTTTACCAATACCTAGTCACTTTTAAATAATTAATACTTCAAATATGTAATTTTTCGTTCTGAAGCATACATTTTCTAGGGACAAAGAATAGTCGAAGTTATACAAACTGAACGATTAATTATAAAAAACGACCATGGTTTCGATTCATAGAGTCAACTTCAGGTGACTCAGGTCACGACCCATTCATATGATTCCATCATAAATTTAATAATAATAATGACGATGATGATAATGATGATAATAATAAAAATAATCTATTTTTTATTTTTGAATAATGATAATAATTATTAATATCATCATCATTATTATTTTAATTTGCTCTTCCCATGGAGCAGAAAGAATACAACGATGATACGAAAGAAAAAAAATAAAAACATTGCTCTTTGATGATCATAAAATTCGATTGTTTCAGTCTCGTTAAAGTTTTCCATGGTTGTCCATAGCTTGGTTACCTTTTGAGGATTCATCCAGCGGCATTTTGAGGGTGGACTAAGTTTGGAAAATAAAAAAAAAGTTTGTGTGGGCGAGAGGGCGTAGGTTAGTTTCACCTCCCTGCCAATAGATGGGAGTGGTTTCGGAAGCGAGGAATGTTTCAGGAACGCCCTCCGTCTCCCCTTTTTCTCAGTTTCGGCTGTTTTACAAGTGTTTATCAACTTGCTCCCGTCTTTTTTTCTACTGTGCAGAAGCGGTGGCTGGGTGTTTTCCGTAGATTCAGCCCCGGATATTCCCTCGGGTGTCTGTTCCCGGTAGAGAGATTTCCGACCTTTAGACTCACAATTAATTGGAGAATTAAATACGTTTCCCTCTCATCGTTAGCTTTTTAATTTTAGGGTTTAGTATTCCATTAGTGAATTTCACATTCGGGTAAAGCGTTGTGTCAAACTGTGATGTCGTTATCTGTTGGAATGATTTCATTTGTTAATGTGGTTAGGTTTTAGATAGAGGTTAGTCTTCCTTGTATAAATAGCTGAGAACGTTATGAAAATAATCAAAATATGCTATTTTCTCGTCTATGTCCCGCTACTTTCCCGCTAATAACCCGGTGTTGTTCCGTTATTGTCCCGTTCGCAACGTTTTAACAGCACCAATTTCGTGCGATTGGTCCCGGGACATCTTTCTCATGATTCACATGGTGATGTCAGGATTAATGTGGTTCGGTTTTATATAGAGGTTAGACTCTCCTAACATTATAAAAATTACTAAAAATGATGTTGTCCCGGTATTGTCCCGAGTTTTTTGTTTGCAACTTGGAAAAGTCTCGATTTCATACCTTTGGTACCGGGACATCCTTGTTCTGATTCACATGGCGATGAAAGAATTTTTTTGTTCCCATTGTGGAACCCTTGAAAATGGAGACTTTGTTTCCGAAATGCGCATATGGTGGTTCTTAGAAATCGGTCATCTGGAACTTTCCGTTTGCCCCCAAACACGAGTTCCATCTGCCAGCGGACGGCTTACGGAGTGTTTTTAAACCTCTAAATCACATGGTGATGTCATTTTTGTTGCGTTAGAAAGAATCTTAACTCCCTCTTCATGGAAGTTGGCAACTGTCCTCCCCCCCTATTTCCCAAATCTGTACTTGTTCTGGACCTAAATCCCTCTAATGCTTTCAACTCTGCGGTGTTTTCCTCCGCGTGTGTGCTTTCCCCAGAACTGTTTTCTCCTCCGCTTCGACTCAAACCTACCTCTTTTCTGTCCACTTCCCACCCTTGTCGCGAGAAAAAAACCCCCATTTACCCTGTCACATTCTTTCAGGATTATAAAGGGTCCACCAAAGTTCGGCGCAGTATGACCGTAAGGATTAGAGTCGCTTATCAAATCAAACGTAAACCACTTAATCATTGCGATTTCTAGCTTTTCCACTCTTGCCTTTCCTCGCTGTGTTAATCCCCTTTCAGTAATCCGCCAGTTCCTTTCTCGTCGCTGGGGAGAATTTGTTTTATCTCTCGTCCACCTACCCTTTTAAATTATTTAGAGGAGATTTTCTTTTACAGGATTTGTCAGTTATCCCTTCACGGTAATTACCACCTTTGACGGAGATGCCTCAGTTAGTAAACAAGTTAGCCGTCTTCGGAGTGCCACAAGGAATATCACAGCGTGCCGCACAGCCAGCGAGGTCGAGAATTTTTTTCTAAAATAATCCACAGATGAGCTATTTCTAGCTTTAGCTCACTCAAGCAGCCGGCTGTAACGCCTGTAAAAGTGCCATGGTTACCTTAGCGACCACCTGCAATACTGTGTATATTTATCCGTTAGTCAATCCTTAAATGTTTGGTTCTTCTTTTGAGGCTTACGAAAAGCCCATTTTTAGTAGTAGGCCATTGGTTCATTTCATAATTGTAGGTAAGAGTTAAAGTGTCTCACTTAACTTTGACTTAAGTGTAAATTCTACTTCCATAGCATATCCCCAATTTTTCTGCCATAAAAAAAGAAAGAATGTTTTGGTCTTTTGTCATCAGGATTAGATAGTTATCTATGTACTTATTATTTGTAAGAGATAATAATTTTTCCTAAGGCGACGTTTCCTTTGAAGATAAATGACAACTATTAATAACACGTAGAAATTACATTTTATTATTGTTAATGTTATTTATTCTTACGGCGATGTTAGGTCGAGGTTTTATCTTATTATAAAGTTAATTTAGGGTTTGAGATTGATCGTCGCCTTGTTGTAATATTTTTAATCAACAATTAAGTTGATTACATACATGGCAATTGTTGATTACAACGATGGTGTATGATGATTACAGCAATTAAGTTTATTACAACGATGACTGCATAATGATTGTAGTCATTGGTGTAACCAACAATGGCAATCAGTTTCAAGTACGTTTGTTTGTTGTACTTGATTCCTGCTTTCAAACATTCATTTTCTATGTTATGACTGGAAAAATAGGTCTATTACAGAATTAATCTCCTTTCTAGTTAATAGTTATGAATTTACTTTCCTCCCTAGGCATAATTTAGTTTGTCTTATTTGTAAGTTAGATTCCGTTATCTATCGGTAAACTCGTAATTGCACTGCAAATACGTCTCATTCTAGGGAAAAGGCCCGGTGCAATTTCCGTATACGACCTTAGTAACGAGGGTAGACGGGCGTAGATTCTCCTTGAGGGCCTTTGTGGCGGCAGATCCTGAGTCGTAGCCTTGCTTAACTGCTTATCCGACGTCCTAGAGAGAACAACAAAGTAATAGGGCGCGTGAAATTGCACCATGGTTAAGGAGCATCAAGGAGGCAAGAAAGTAGCTTACGAGGGATATCTAGGGGCTTGGTTCTCTGGTCTACGTAGGTTTAATTCCATTCTATGGAGCTTTTTCATTCTGATAGGAGTTGTAATTCAGTTGGAAGGGCGAGGAAATGTTTCAATTGGAGCCAGTTTTTTGTCTAGGCCCATCTTGATTTCCGTTAAGCAACCGTACTTATTCTAAGCTGAGTTTATGATGTTCTTTGCTCTGATCTGTTAATCCTATTATCCTAACTTAAATTACTTTACAGCTGCTTGATTCTACGTTTGAGGTTTTTTTTTACTATTCCCTGCTCGATGCACTTATGAAATGATTTACGCTCCCTCCTCCAGTGAGTATGCGCACTAACAGATGTTTTCTACAAAATTACGAAGGAAAACCCTTTTTCCTGTGTATTACAATATTCCTTCCGTTACGCGAACCTTCTCTATTTACTGAAATTTAAACAGAAGTTAATTCTTTTTGCCAAATTTGTGTGCATTTTGATTAAAGATGACACTAAAATTGCTTTACGGAGCTTTACGGAGTGTAAAAAAAACTGTCAGATTTTGCGAATTTTTTTTCTGTCAATAAGAAGGCGTTGAAATGTTTCCGATCGAGTCGTTCTCTTAAAATCGTTTTATTTCTTCTTGTCAACCCTTCGCATCTTTTGGTCAGTCGTAACCATTATATTTTGGTTTTCTTAATGTTTTGTTTCGGTTTTCTGGAGAAACAGCTGGAATATCCCGCTTGTGTGGTGTAATTAATACTTTTCCATTTTCCATATGGTCTACTCAGTTCTTAGATAATTGATGAAATAACTTTATTTCAGAGACACCAAATTGATCAAAGAATTTTCCTAAAGTTAAGGGAGTGGGATTTTGAGAAACAATGTCAACTCGAAAATGAATTGAGTTATATGCATTTAAGATATAGAGGTTTCACTGTATCAAGAAACCTCGATAACGTTTTGAGTTTCTGAGAATTCAATCGTGTGGCCTCCGGATTGCCTTATGGATAACTCGACTTCGGTGAAAGCGGTTCGATTCGCGGGGGTGGGGCTCACGTGCAAAATTACCTAAGCTGTCGAAGCATTAAAAAAAATTAACGTAACTCAATTCAAGAAATAGGAGTTGACATCATTTACAGAAAGCACATTCACAGAAAAACACCTGCGACCGGTTTGGAAGACGCTATCTCATCTCAGAACATCTCTGTGGGAGTAGTCAATGCTTCGTTGTATTACTTATGCTTTTTGAGTAATATTACCAATGCTTTTTCAGTAAATGATAATGAATAACCATGGACAAGTTCCACCAGGCATCGCTCGATTTAATTCGTTACTGAAAATTACCAGGGTAAAACCTGGATGATACTCCTTACAAATGGTAAACGACCACGAACATCTTTTTATTCGTTAAGAAATGCAAACCTCTCCTTCGGCCTCTCCCGCCCACATTCGCCCTTCTTTTTTTTCCCTTCATTTTCGACCCGGATCGTTAGATGGCGTTGAGATACGGCTCAAATTCGTTGCATGAGCCCGATCTTCGCAGGTTCCTTCCGCCTTATTTTTCTTCCGCGCCGGAGTTTTCCGCGGCAGTTATTTCCCTCGGGAGCTGCATCCAGCCAGAAAATCCTTTTCGGATAAAAGTTTCGTCCCCCGTGCCACCGCGGCAGTGAAATAGTGCGACCTCTTTCGGAAAGTTGACGTAATTTACGATGTCCGCGTCTCCTTCGGCGGCTGAAACCTTGGGAGATAAATCGTGGGCAAATGCTAACACTCTTGAAGGTATGGTTCCACATGATCCTCGCAGGGTACTTCCGCCGCGGCCGACTCGTCGCTTTTATGTACGTGCAGTACACGCTGCAGCCGCGATCTCGAGAAAACGACATGCGGGAGACATAACTCGGATTGCAGTACGTGCATGGGCGGAGGTGGTGTTAGAGGAGGAGTTTATCTCCCGGGAATTCCTCCGCATTTCCGTTTCATGGACCAACACAAGGTGATCTTCGTGAAGTGTGTCGGGCTGTTTTGTTGCGAGCCTTCTGTGACCCGGTTTCCCACGGTTTGCGTCAAAGCTATGAATATAATCTGGTAACCCGAGTATAACAGATATGAAAAATAATGATATGACTGGCACTCGAACCCTAGTCTCACACTTTCCGGGCAGTTATTCTAACCACTGAATCGCCACGCCTGGAAAGTGGGAGACTTGGGTTCGAATCCCAATCATGTCGCTATTTTTCACTATGGGTATCCGTGGGTTTTTAGGCACTTACATCATTGTGCAAATTCAATACCTTATCCTTGTTTAATCTGGTAATATTTGGGCCCGTATGTTTGAATGTGTGTCCTCATTTAGTTTATCTATAGATAAAGATCTCAAAATACGAGTAAGGAGTACTATTCATCAACTATTTGAGATAGGCGAGACAAATCTGAAGTAATTCCAATAAATTTGAGACTCGAAAAATCAGTAGCGAGTAAAATGCATGGTAATATAATAAAGCGTGACTTCGTAGAAAGCCATACTATTGCAGAGGGTACACAATTTTGTAATTTCTACAGGTAAGCGAATATTCAGGCCTGATAATCCTAGCACGCTAGTCAAACTAGCCGCCTATAATAAACGCGTGGAAATTACAAAATCATGTTCTCCCTTCAAAATAATTAAAGTTTAAAACTGATTTATTTACCCTTTTCGATGAAGGACCTGTTGCTAGGTCTTGGTTGAATTTTATTTCTTAATAAAATTGTTTTCTTTGGCGTGCGCTAAATTCACCATCAAAATTTTATTAATTTGAATTTTAGGAAGGAAATAAATTATATGATTCGGGGATATTGCTAAGAAAATTAACAGTTTCAATTAGTTTTTAAAATGGGAGTATGTATGTGTACAAATTTATTGTTTTCTATTCCTCCAATTTCCAAAATTCGCAAGTAATATCTCTTGTGCATTACGCTTTATTTAACCCCTAACAATAAAATATTCACATTATATGCTTAATCTGGTACCGTCATACTTTTTATTTATTATTGCTTCTTTCTTTCATCAATGGGGTGATAATTTTTATCTGAATGAGTAGCTTCGATAAAGGAAATACAAAAATATGTTTTTTTTAAATAAAGCAAAACCAAATTATGATATAGTTTTCATCATATACTCGTTGGAATTAGCTCATTCAAATTGCGTGCGGTAAAAAGAAAGTTTTCTATATGTAGAAAAAGCAAGAATTGATATATTTAGAAAATAACTGCAGTTATGTTTGCATTTCTGCTTAGTCGCATCAAAGTTTTTGGAATAATTACAAAGGAAAGGCGTTGATTTTGGCACTGAACGAGTTTTCTGAAATCCATCATGAGCATCTGCATTATGTGAGGGTAGCAGTTGCATTGATGAAGTATCAAGAAATTCTGACGCAACGCAAGAAAGTCCTGCTTGCCAACGTGTCGACAATCCAAGTTGATTACCTCGTGTAGTCTTCCTTTCATTATAATTCTTTCGTAGCTTTTCACTGTACTTCAATAGATAATTAGTTATATTATTAGATAACAGTACAATGTTACGTATTATATGTATGGAAAATTGTGAAAGTCAACATTGCAGAATCCACCTCTTCGACCTCAATAACTTATTCACACTACAACAGGTCTTAATACATACGACCTAGGTTTCGACGCATGGGTAAGGTGTGCGCCTAAGAAAATTCCTAAGGAGAAACGGACATGAAAATAGTCTGACAGGATCGGAAAACGAACCAGGACCCTACACTTTTCAGGTGACTTCTCTAGCCAATTTACCTTTTTGCCCTTATTTGAAATAGTTAATCCAAAACTTTGCAGTTGTAAACCTGTTTAGGTTGAGATTGTTTCCTTGTTAGACTCTTCAATCACTAAGGAAACGGTAACAGAAATTCCCCTTCCCCTTAATTTGCATCGGGAATACGATTCCAGCGAAAGGAGAATAGGGCCAACCGTATTTAGACGTGACGTAATGAGAATCGACGCAAACCAGGGTACATCGAACCCACTCCCGAATGACTCCCATAAGACGGACATATATCAACCGTTCTCGAAAGCAAAGTGGCTCAGACGATTTAAACGCATTACATTTGACCTCATGACTCTGGACCCGCATTTCCAATCTCTTTCCGCTGATTTACGCACCTATGCGTGCATTACCAAAGCTTCGCTCTTGGTCCTGTTCTTCCCGAGGCGGCAGTCCGCTGCAGAGAAGGATCGCCGACCGTTTGCGGAGTTATTACTGCCATTTGTTTCGTTCCTATGAATTTATTATGGTTTAATCCTCAGGAGTCTGGTTCGAGTCACGATCGCCAGAGGTCTACAGCAGTACTTCAATGATTACGATTGGTCTCGATGCATGCTCGATGTCGCGGTACTATAAATTCTAGGGCCGATTCAGCTGGAATATTTCTTCCGATGTGAGTCAAAGGTTCCCATGTGATTTCAGCCTAAGAGAGGAGTATTTATGCATCACTTGCCTAATGTTGTTTAAGAATAGTATGTTAAATGAGCGTGGTAATATGTGTTTCTTTAGGACACCGCTGAAACTTTTGCAAGTCTCTTTTCGTCATGTCCTTCGTCCCATGTATTGGGCAGTATTTGCCTGTCATTGTGCAGATAATCCTCTTGTTCTTCTATTTTAATTCTCTCTCCTGTACGATTCTAGCGAAGGACTTAGATGGCAAATCTCTCTGTGCTCTTTTTATTTTAAAGTTCTTCCAAATCTTTGGTACAAAAGCTAAAAAAAAAATTACTCCTACTCTCTTGCTCTACCACTAGGGTTAACTATCCGATAATAATGACAGGAGTCTAACAAGGAGCATGTACTATTCAATCCCTTATTAATGTATCCAAATTTGTAAATCCTTGTTTTTCTCAGAAAAAATATTAAAATGAAAAAGCTTTAAATTAAGGAGAAATTCATTAAGTTTATGTTTTCCATCTATATTCTCGTCCTTAAGAAAAAAATAAAAGGACTCTTTAGGACGATTCTTTACGGCTTTGATACTTGAATAAATTTTCTCCTGTCTTTTTATTTAATTTTTTTATTTTCCGCATTTATTTCCACTCCTCTTCCCTATGGATGCGTGCGCGTTAGTTGAATTCCACGGAATGAAAAGCTAGAGTTTAAGTGGGAATCCATTACTTTATTATTTTTTTCTAAAAAAGGTTCTTCGAAATTCTTGGATATTTTTAAGATTCTCATCCTTTCTACAAAACTTAGATTAATTCCACGGAATTACAGAAACAATCCTACAGAACTTCAATTAATCCTATATAGCCCTTCCTGTCTGAAATTTCACTCACTTGCCCCTTCGAGTCTGCCCACGTCGTACTGACATTACGGGGAAACAAGAATTCGTTGCCAAAGGAGCGAACCGTTTACGATCTTACTTTCGTTATTATGTGTATGAATATTAGTTGAAATCTTTAGGACGATTCTTTACGGATTTGATCCTTGAATACATTTTCTCCTGTCTTTTTATTTAATTTTTTAATTTTCCGCATTTATTTACACTCTTCTCTATGGATACGTGCGCGTTAGTTGTTTCAGAATCTTAATTTGCATGCATATTCTTAATTATTACTTTCGCTTATAGGAATATAAGTAGTGAATATTGCAAGCACCTTCTATTATTATAATTTGTCTGGTATTAACCTATCATGGGTAATATATGATATTTATTTTCGAATCATCTTAGATTTATAGATGTATGTAAGAGAACAGTATCCGGTCATGAGAGTTGATGATATATCAGTCAACAAACTAAATGAATAGATAGCTCTAAATCAGTATATTTGCCTTGCGGACTGCCATTTTAAAATTATAAAGGAATGGAAATGTGAAAAGTTCTTGTTTGGGTTTCACTATGAATATTCAGGGTAACGAAAATGTTTCGCATTGAAAAAATTATCATCTTTCTTTTTCTTCACTGCCCCGAATTATTATTTTGAATTGTTGCTATAAATATCCATGACGTAAAGTAAAATCTTGAGCCAGACCCTCACGCTAACGAAACACCGTGTATGCCATCTGTGGAAGTTCAAGAAGCGGAGAACTTTTTGTTTTTTTCCCCCGCTTAAGAATGCTGGAACGAAAAGGTCATGAGCGAACATCCGTGCTTATCTAATGAATTCATTCGGATGAATAATGTCCCGAGTCTTTAAATGCTTTTTGTTATTAATCGAACTTTCGCTTGGTGAATCAACCCATCACGACCGGCTCTTTGCATTGCGAAATGCGCATCTCTTTGAAGAAATCGCTTCATCGCTAAAGACGGAGCCTTTATCAATCATCTCAACCGTTTCTCCTCCAATTCTTATTATTATAATGATCAGTAAAGTCAGCCCTTCACCGCTATGTCGGACGGATGCCATATGAATGTTAAGTAGCTATTGAATTTTCCAGCGAATTCATTCCAATTTGCTTAGCCTTTGCGTAATTAATATTGAATTTAAATGATGTAGACATAATTATGACAGAGTGTGTTGAAGCGTTCTAAATGAGAGAACTGAAGGCCATACCAATTTGAATGTGATATAAGTGTTTATATAAATTAAGCATGGTGATTAAGGCGTGTAGAATTTGAAATTTTCGATGCTGTTGATGAACCGTAAATGCCAACTGATGTCATGCTTACTGGAATCACATTGCTTTTCGATGGATATCTTTAGAAAGAACAGTTATTTCGGCATTTTTCCTCTTGAATGACATTAAATGTATGTTATACTCTCTTGACAAAGTCACTAATAGTCAAAACGTTTCTGCAGTATTTACAATTCTGAATTTAATTTATCTTTAATTCGCAAAGTTGTAGAAGTTAAGTACATTTTTTATATTGTGGGATCTTCATAATTGTAGATATACCAACGTCAATCTTTGACTCAGTACCACAAAATAATATTATAAAAATCATTATTGCACCATAATGTCTTCTTTAATTTAGTCAATTCAATTATTCGTATAGGTAATACATGTATAGGATGCACTTAGTAAAGTATGTAATTATGTATAGTTTATGCAATGTATGCTCATATTATGCGCTCGTATTTTTCAGGCATCCTAAAATAGTCCGAAGTTTGATTTAATAACTGTAGAGAGTTTAAGTAAATAGTAAAGAAATGATGAACGATAATGGCCCAAGAACACTACCTTGTGGGATGCCCAAAATAACACGTCTTGCTGAAGAAAATCTAGAATGTCGGCTTTTGTAAGAGCGCACTTGAAGGTGAATTTACCTGATGATAAAAGTTATTTCCGCCGTATAATCCGTCTTTCCATCTTCAATAAAATATTGATGAATAAACGAAGGATTGGAGATCGGAAGCTTAATTTTATTAAGATAATGTTCAACGATAATCAATTAAGCCGAAACCATCGAAAAAAAATAACAAAAAGAGGGAAACCCTTTTAGTGAAGTAGCTCTGCCTGCACGTGAACATCAGTATGATAAAAATTATATTTGTTTGCCTAAATTCAAATGTTACGTTCAATCCGCTACATTGAAACCCTTATTTCCTACTAGGCACCCTTTTGAAATAATTTAGGCCTACCCTTTAAGGCAGCAAACACACTAATAGACGTTTTGATTAACACTGTGAAAGGAAAAATCGTTTTCATGCGTATTACTATTTCTGATCCGTTACGCAAACGTTAATATACTGATACTTGAGCAAACGTTATTTTTTTTTCGACTGCCAAACCTTAGTGCATTTTGATTTAAGGTGGCACAAAATTGGCGAGCTTTGAAATGTATACAGATAGTAAGAAAGTGTGTCAGATTTTGCGAAATGTTTTCTTTCTCTCAAAGAGGAGGCTTTGAATTGTTTTCGATCAAACCCTTCCCTTTAATAGATTCAATTTAGTTTTTGTGGTATACGTTCATGTACAGTGAATTTCCAATGCGTAAAACAACATCTTAAGCACTTACCTTTCCCGTTCTATTTTCCTATCTGTCGACCTTTGATTTCACGCTTTGATTCGTATAAACCTCCGCACGCACATTAGCATATAGGTGTTTACATATTCCCCCAGGATTGCGATCCATTCGAATATCCCCGTCTTCCCAAGAAAGGGGTTAATATTTCACCTGCGGCTCTCTCTCATCGTCCAGACATCTGTATTTTCTCGCACCTCCCTTCCGAATCTCTCTTCTGGCCTCCCACACCTCTTTTTTCAGTCACAGACTTTCCCACGCTTACTCCAACATCCATTCTTATCCGCCTTCACGCCTTTTACCATCCCTCCCCCACCTCGATGGCATTCAACCTTTTTGTCGGCCCCTATCGGTGAATGTTTTTCCGTTTTTCATTCGGGGGAAGTGGGTGTTTTATAATGTTTCTTTCGAATACGAGAGTCCGTGCGTGTCTCCCGGTCGTGAATCTTGCATCTCCACCCTTATCTTCCCGCTATAATCCATGTTTATTCCTTTTCCCCACTTGTGTTAGTTCCGAGTTTTGTCACCGCTGAAAAATCGTCGCCGGGAGCGGCATATTAATTAATTCGTTACGTTTTTTTTTTGTTTTTTTTTTATCTAACCGAATGTTAACGTGATTTGAATATAATAATAAATGATAAAGACACTATGATGAATATATATAATGATAAAAACAACGATGAGATGTATTGAATGATCAGGCGTAAATGCGTTGGTTTTAACGGCCTTGATTTCTTGGGTAACAGTTCTTACTGCAGTAACTAATCAATATATGTATAATGATAAAGACACCGATGATACATGTTTAATGATCAGGCGTAAATGTGTTTTTTTTTTCAAAGGCCTTTATTTGGGTAACAGTTCTACTTGTTTGCTAATAAGCGATTGCGATGTCTCATTTATAACTCTAATTAGAGGGTGAAAAAGTTGAGGAAAAACATGAAGAAAAAAAAAGTTCTGGTTTTGCTTTGATGGATCAAATTATGAAGGAGGAATTCCTTGATTTTATTTCATCCTCCAGCAATATTAAAGCTAACATTTGTACCATTGTTTCATCCTTTAATATAATAAATATTTTGGCATATGGGCGGAAAATAGAACTTAGGAAGACCCCTTAAAAACTTCCACTAGAATTATCTCAATGTTGCGCGTATAAATCTGTGCTGTATTTAATTTTATCCTTTATATCATCAGTTACAAAAATCAACCGATTAACCAAAATTCGTTCATTAGTATGATTATTATAGACTAAATTGCTTGAACTTTGATTCAGTAAAGTGACAGTTCCGTAGCAGATCTAGACGATGACAAATCTTGTGAATATATATGGAGCAATCAATGGCAAAAAAAATTAAAATGAACGTTGAAGAATGCATTTAGCAGCTTTGTAGAGCTTTTATGAACTTTTATGTTATAGATGAGCTCAAGTATTTTTACCATGTAAAGTCTTTCCATTAAAATAAGTCATTTGTCTACCAATTGCAAAATAAATATAGGCAGTTTCAATCGGAGTACAAAAATACTGAAATGAATTCTGTAACAAGTGCTTTTTATGAAGGTTCTAATATTATTGTATGTACATTTACCCAGGGATTGATTGTGAAAATAAAATTAATAATTTTTCAATTCAGACTTGTATAGATATATATTTAAACG
This sequence comes from Ladona fulva, assembly GCA_000376725.2. Classification (NCBI taxonomy): domain Eukaryota; kingdom Metazoa; phylum Arthropoda; class Insecta; order Odonata; family Libellulidae; genus Ladona; species Ladona fulva. The sequence goes on from KZ308158.1 coordinate 420,506, forward strand.
AATTCTGTAATCGTCATTGGCTTTACCCCTTATCATCTTAATTCGCTTTCCCAACTATGGTTTGTTAGCGTATATTTTTGCGTATCAAGAAATCGTTGCGTGGAGAAGTTCCGAATTTACTTGAACGTTTTCGGTACAGGAATTTGGTCCAGAAAGTCAAAATTGTTAGTTCAATCCGTGATGAGATTGATTAAAATGACAGGCAATTATATTTCCCTCAATTTTGGTTCTGAACGAAATATATCGAATATACATCCGCGTTGGTCACTGCAAAAAATATATTCGGAGAAGAAGCGGAGACAAATTGGGAAAAACGCATGAAACACCGCGGGGAAATTTCGCATGCGCGGAGCGAGTGAAGCGGTGAAAAATTGGCATCGGAGAAAATATAAGCGGTCCTCAAGTTTTTAGCGCACGTCTCCGAACGGAGATGGACGATGGGAAAGTTTATTTTTTTTCGCATTACTTTCCTTGCGCTGCAGCGGCGCTCGTGTTTAACAATTCTTCGGTACTTCCCCCTCTTTCGGAGGGCATAATTCAATCTCCCCTCCGCTAAGTGAAAGTTAACCTAGGAGCCATATCGTGTTCCCCCCACTCTTCTCCATCTCCTCGCGAACACGTATCAGCCATTCTTTCCGACGAACAGTGGGCTAAATTCGAGAAAATGTGGCCAAGGGGTCGAAAATGGTTTGAAATGAGTGCAGATCTTGAGAATCAGCTACAAAAGTAAATAGATCGTTATCAGTGCTGGAAGGTGAAATTATATATAAATATTTATTAAATTGTTATAGTGGCAGCGTTAGATATCCATATCTGTGGATTCGGATCTTTGTTGTCGCTCGTTGCCATGGAAACGAATCATTTACGCTCCTTGGACTTGTTAATATGTGCATAGATTACCTAGCATTCTCGTGTGAACTGTTTTTATTAAATTCATGTAACTTAGACTTGCGGAGTTTGGTATATAACTGAATTGTGCTATTCTCGATCCATTATATCATCTTTAATCATTTCCTAATATCATAACCATTTCTATCATTCTAGTGGTGGCTTGTGAGTATATTAAGAATGCTTTAACTTCTGTTCGTAAATAGTCATAATAAATGAATTTTGTTATTTATTTTATTTATACTCCTTTTACTCCATCATACTTAGTTATACAGCCAAGTGGGCTGCCCATTCGCCTTTGACCGAAGCGGTCCCGGGTTCGATTCCTGTACACATCATAACTAATGTTATCACTTAACTGCATGTTCAACTAAGCATTCTCAGAAATGTAATTTCATGATTTTAGGGATCCTTGTATTACAATATTTGTACTTACGGATAGTAGTAAAGTATTCTGATAATGAACCGCTCGTAGGCCTTCAAAATAGCCAAGTGGGCAGCGCGTTCGCCCTTGGTGGAAGCGGTCCCGGGTTCGATTCCCGGTGGGAGCGTACATGCGCGAAATAACCTTAGCTGTCGAAGCACTTTTAATAATACTAATACTGAAACCGTTTCTATTAATTTGCTAATTTATGCATGGCACTGAATGAATAATAACCACACGTTGATTGCCTATTCCCTCCACCTCTTCTGCATTCCCTTGCGAACACGTATCCGCAATTCCTTTCGACGTTCTGCTTTTGCAAAGAGAGATTCCCCATGCGTTTACCGCCCTTCAGCGCTTCGCCTCCCAACTCCTCTTCAAGACCCATCCGCACGTAACTGGATGGCACCATATGGAAAATATTGTTTCGGGCGAAAGCGTGTGGTTTATTTTTTCGCGTCCATTGGATCGGAGAGGAATACGGGATGCGATGACCGCGGAAAAAAAAGGTGTCGTATTTTATAAGCGTCGGAGAATGTATGCGAAATATTTCTCGATCCGTCGGCCGCACGACCATAAACCGCCTCCAAGGCTCTCGCGCTCAAGTTTGCGGTGCCCCATGGGAATAGAGAAACGGTTGCGTGGGTTTTCAACGATGGACGGAGGCGGGCTTTCTTGATGTGTTTTCAGCGTTCAGATTTTCCTATTTATAACGTAGTAACGGACGGACAGAGTACTTTTAAAACACTTCCGCTAGTTTTTGACGTAGAATCAGGTGATAGCGTCATGGTTACATCCATTACTAATAAATGCATAGGTACGCTATATAATCAGAACACAGTGATACCTCGGCTAACGAAGACACTTCGTTTCGGAAGCGCACTCGTTAGCCGAAACGTGGTTTATCATGAGTCTCACTTCTCTCTGTCTTGCGCATAACCCATTTGGGTCATTCCACGCAAAATCGAACAAAAAAACAGAACATTTTCGGATCTTCATAAAACTCCGTCATAATGTTTATAGTGACCATAGGACCATTTTCGCCATTTTCTGGACCGATGGTCTGAATAGTTACAAAATGGCGGGTTTTCAAAGTTTGCAAAAAGTGCGGAAATTGGCGCGTGCACTCTCGGTCAAGCTCTCCGTATGTTTTTCCGCCTAAAACTCGAGAAACAGAACTCGCACGAATTTCAAACTTTCGAGGTTTATAAAAGTCTTCCCAGATTATAAAATAGGCTATTATTTATTCACCTAGCTATCCCCGGTTCGACTCCAGACTTTTCAATCTGTTTTCATAAGGAATGCACGCAAAGCTCATTTTTATCACTTGCAGACTTTATTTATTTCGCAAAATTAAAGTCGAAAGAATAGCCGCACGAAATCGAGACAAGCACCAAAAGAAGTGAAACTGAATGGAAATTCTTATATTGGCCGTGGAACATTACTTTCGATTCGAAATTGCGAGAATTTTGATGAAATAGACGAACCTTTTGCGATTTTTTGTGGTTATAAACAACCGGTTCCCCTGACAACTTATTCCATTTTTGAATCCGAGCTCACGCATTTTCATATTTTCGCCGCTGGGAATCAACGGGCAGTTCAGCTAGTAATTAAAAAGTCAAAGACTTCTCAAGAAACTCTCCTCAAACCTTGAGGCAACCCCATAGCTTGGAAATCATTCGGCTCTTTGATAGATAGGTAGGTCGTGCTCCACTGGTTCCGATCATCATTCAGCGGCTGCAAACCAGTAAAACAGTAAGAGATTAGACGTCGAACGTTTCGGGGTGTGTATTGAATATAATATTAAAGTTTCCCTCGTAGCGACGCTATAAATTTGGGCATCGTTGTCATACGCCTTCGACTCGGAGATATTCCCTTTGATTTTCGATAGCGTCGAGGAGGCATTTTGCTATTCCTTTGCACTCTTACTGTCGAATATAAACAGTTCGGACGATCGTCTACAGCATTTCCCATTTTTACTACCGCCACCGCGAGATGTTTTATAAAGAGCCTTTTGACTGTACGCGCGCGGAGAATTTCACCCGTGACTTTCACGGCGTGACTTTTATGGTTTAGGTTCTAGAAATCCATTCCTTCTTTTTAAGCTGCCATATCCATTCTTCGGCCTCCACTTTATAAACGTATATACGCCTTTATGCGCGCGCAACCATAAATATTCGACAAGGTGGCTTATAAAACGCAACGTTTGTCATTCGAGCGCTGCACGCCGTTCATCAAAACTATAGGCGCATCGGGTGCTTCGGATGGAAGAGTTATTCGTCGAACGGCTGCGGAGTGTGTATTGTCGGAAACGGTAGCACAGGAGAAATATATATTCTCGTCCGCCTAGCTTAGGTTTCTCATAAATTTTCCATTAGAAATATTTGTTTCCGTAGTGTTTTGTGTGGATGGAGCGTAAAATGTGCCTCCTATGGATAAAGCTTGGATGCGAACTCTGGGAGCTGTCGTGCAAATTCCGGTAGTTTGGGGAACGGGAATTTTATGAATGCTGGGTTGACGTACTAGCTATGAATGATTCATATTCGTAGGGAAGCAGTAATAAAATTACCCTGTTTATTCATTTACTCGCGTATAATGATTAGAAATAAGCAATATTCCATATTGTAGTCATTATTGAGTGGGCAATGTAATTAATTATTAAATAATTATATATTCTTTCATCATTATCGATTTATTATCATTATCACCATTATTTTTGTTGTTGTTGTTTTTATTATTGTTGAATTTATTTTATCACAATAGCCTCTATTATAATGACTTTTTATGAATTAATACATATTGTAATAAGAAATCATTCTCGGTGCTAATGTATAAACACATGCATATGCATATCATAAGTAATTTTTTGAAATATCTCGTGTTAGTGTGATTAATTCAGTTTTTTTTACACATTCTGCTTATGATTTGATGTGGCTTTGTCGGTCAAGACAGGTCTATCCTAATAGAGGATGATGCTGTTTCTTTCTAAGACAATTATTATTTCTTCGTTCTCGGAACAAAATGACGGTGTTATGGGAACGAACTGAGGTGAAGTTCCATACGATTACAATGACCGTTAGTCTTCATTTACAAATGTTCTATTTAAGTGGCAGGTGTTCAGGATTACTGATTTTTTAATTAAATGTAAGCTAATTTATCACCAACATCACAATCATCATCATTATTGTTATTGTTATTGTTGTTGTCCTATAAGTAAAATATTGAAGGTTTTTTCTATTGTTAAATTCACCTCTTCATGAAGAATTCGCTTGGCAGATTTTAAAAATAAGAATATAAAAAAGACCCACCCGGAAGCAGTGGTATCGCTACTCTGGTCGTCATAGAAAAAACTTATTTATTTATAACATTAGAATGTTGGCAGCTCGTCATGTAGAGGGTATGTGCCAAAAATAGAAATTTTCGGTATCCGGCGATATTTTCATGAACTCTCGATCGTAACTCAGAGGCGAAAAATCTGGGGGCGCTGAAAGGATTCATTGCCACATATCTCAGCAATGCCCCGAATCAAATAAATACATGGCATGGGAGTTGGAAGACTTGTATCTCACGGATAACCCCGCCAAACTTGTAGGGATGAATCGGCTACCCTCGCGGATATCTCAAGAGAGTGGCACTTTGCCGTAAAAAAAGAAAAGAGTCCGCAGTTTTCGACAACGCCATTCCCGGCGATTATGGGTCATCCCTTCGGCCTTGACTTCCATTCATCCGGCAACTTACGTCTTCGCGGGTGGTAGAGGACATTGAAAATCGATCTTTCGCAGATCGATCAGTCCCACTCATCTTTTTTGTAGCGGCAAAAAAAGATATCGGTTTATTTTCCAAGCCATCTATCGGGAAGAACGGAAAAGGCATTTTTTTTATTTTTCGCGGAGTTGAAAAAAAGTCGCGGGGTGGCTACCGTTGGAATGCGGAGGGATCTTTTCAGCCTCGACGGGTTCTATTCTTCCGCGAGCGGATCCGTGCGGTCTCATTGTCTTCTCAAATGAGTTCTCGTATCTAGGATTCGATTATTTCTGCCTTCGTGGATGACAATGGGGTGCTTTCTTTGCAGTCCCGTGTTCCTGCTTTAGGATGGAATCGGGTCTGCAACCAACGACGTAATTTTCCTCCTCTTTATTCATCCCCTGCATCTTGAGAGCGGTCGTTATGTAAACCTAATGACTCACGTTTATTGTTGACAATCAACCGATTGTCCGCGCTTTCAACAATGCCGGTTGCTATTTCCGAGCTGATTATTTTTTGCATTGTTGTTATTCTGTTGATTGGTTTCAGCTCTATCAATGTTCACTATGAACAAAGTTTAACTAGCAACGTTCGTTATCATAGAGATTGATTCTCGCTATATCTGTATAATTGCGACTATTCCTTTTTGTCTTTGACCAAAGAAACATAGACAAACATAGCTTGAATACGCGCCAATAAATTCAACATACTGCGTGATGGTTTTCTGCATATTCCATTGTGTGTCTAATAGGCTTTTTTATTTGTTAAACTGAAAATTTTCCTTAATTTACTAAGTAATTTCATGACGTGAAGCCTAATTTGATGGAGTGTTGATGCTATTCTGTCAATATTTTTAAGGGTAAGGTGCAATGAAGGAATGAGAAGTCTCAACTTCGTCTTTCAATAAGAACGTTTTATTATTCTTATTATTGTCATTATTACTATTATCCTCATCATTGTTGTTGGTATTTTTATTATTAGTATTATTATAATTTTTATTGTCATTATTATTATATTTGAAAAAGTTAGCAAAACGGCAGGGAACTTGAATGACGTTATTAAAAGTTTAATAAAGTATTATTTTATGAGCGTAATTCAAAGTTATTATTGTATTAACCCTTGTGTAGGCACCCGACTTTACCTACGTTGTTGGGCACCCGGGGTACCCGGGTACCCACCTCTTTAGATCTCATTTTTGAACAGATTTGTAAAGGAATTCGTTCTCTGAACATTTTATTCAATAAATAGATATGTTATGAAGGTATTAAAGTCATTTTTATATCATTTGACCGGTTAGAACATCTACAATTAACAAAATCAGAAAGGTATGTTTATTCTTCGGTTCTTGACGCCTGAATTCCTTTTTTTTTCATTAAAAACTCAAATTTGAAGTCATGTAAAATTTAAAGTAGAAATTGCACAAAAAAACAATTTACACCAACGTATAGTACGTTCTATCGTGCATGTAATCATAAAAGCTAATCATTTCTGTTTTCATAACATTTGGTATTTTTCATAGATAGAGCGGAAAAAGTGCCCATTTTTACGAGCTGTTTCACGGAGTGCTCTTTTTGAACGTTTGTTCTTCAAATGCTATTAATTCAATCACAAAGATATTTTGATAAAATATTAATACGCTTATTGTTCATTAAAATACGAAGTTTCAGAGTATTTGTGTCAAACGATAAAAAGTTGTTGTCGATTTTGTGAAACAACTTTTTCTCGGAAATGGATAGCCGTAGAAGTACAAAATTGAGTTCGTTAGAAAGATTTCGAAATGAGTTTTCAGGGTAAATAATTATCGTTCACTACAAGTTAGCGGATTTTTGTATACGAATTTATATTTAACGCCGGGATTCGGAACTGTTGAGCGGTGTTGCCGTGTTGAAGTCTTCGGGAGTTCCTAACGTCAAACAATTCCCTTCACCCTATCTCTCCAGGCGTGCTCTTTCTTTGTCTCGTTTTTCAGCTGCGATAACATCGTTTTATCTGAAAAAATCAGTTAAAGTACTAACACCTCAAATTCACCCGAGCACCTTCAGTTAAGCTTTAATAATATTGCTGTACTCTCTGTGTGCTAGTTTTTCGTTAGCTTGTATAGGGCAATATATGTTGCATAATATCTGTAACAATGATAATTTTTACGAAGAATTTTTATTCACAACAATCGTTACAGCCAAAATTCAGAGAAAAAAGCCAAATAGGCTTTTTTCTCTGAATCTCCCAATCTGAATTGAATATCCAACCTTTTAAACTTTTGTCGAAACACTGAGTGAAACCAGAATTTTTCAACGAAACCATTACATAAATCATACATGCAAGTAGTATCTTACCATAAAAAATCAGCTCTCGATAATTCCTCCATTTCTTCGAAGTATTTAATGTAGCACTTATTTTACCAATAAATTATTGTTCTTCAAATAGTCTTTGTACGAAAAAATTCTAAGAAAAAAGAAAGTGACACTATGTTTTATGTATTCTACATAAACCTGTGAAGCGTTCGGCTCACTCAGTAATTTAGCGACCAGAAGAAAGCCAGCAGTGGCACTGAAGCACAGATGTTCAGTTTCTACGAAACATAAGGGTAAGAAAGATGATCAATAAGATAAGATAATAAGGAAAAATACGAAACGTAATTGATATGATTAGGCGTAGCTTCGCAGTCCATGGCGATAGAAAGAAAGCATCTCTGAGGGACGGAGTGTTCAAAAGCTCGAGATGCAATCCGACAACACTGCTGCACAGTTGCGAATCCCGGCGTTAAATATAAATTCGTATAAAAAAATCCGCTAACTTGTAGTGAACGATAATTATTTACCGTGAAAACTCATTTCAAAATCTTTCTAACGAACCCAATTTTGTACTTCTACGGCTATCCATTTCCGAGAAAAAGTTGTGTCACAAAATCGACAACAACTTTTTATCGTTTGACACAAATACTCTGAAACTTCGTATTTTAATGAACAATAAGCGTATTAATGTTTTATCAAAATATCTTTGTGATTGAAGTAATAGCATTTGAAGAACAAACGTTCAAAAAGAGCACTCCGTGAAACAGCTCGTAAAAATTGACACTTTTCCGTTCCATCTATGATAAATACCAAATGTTATGAAAACAGAAATGATTAGCCTATATGGTTACACGCGCGATAGAACGTACTAAACGTTGTTGTCACTTGTTTCTTTGTGCAATTTCTACTTTAACTTTTATACGACTCCAAAGTTGAGCCTCCGTAACAAAAAAGCCGATATTTCGCGTGACTGACGCTGGCCATTATACGGAAGTAAGAAACATACCTTTCTATTTTTATTCATAGTAAAAGTTCTAACCGTTCAATTGTTATAGAAATGGCTTTAATATATTCAGAAAATGTCTATTTATTGAATAAAGTTTTCAAGGAACGAATTCCAACGCATATGTGTCAGAAAATGAGAAGGAAATTTCAGGTGGGTACCCGGGTACCCCGGGTGCCCCCAAGACGTATGTGAACTTTTAATGCTTTTATTTAAGCAGTTAATTTAGTTAACGTATTTATAATGGTAGTATTTACTAGGGATTCAGGTAGATAACGACGATCTGAAGCATCAAATCGATATCTTTCTAAATAATCAACGTACAAGCAAAAATATACCTTAATGGGTACCCGGGTACCCGGGTGCCTACACAAGGGTTAAATAACTGTTTTACATCTTATGAGTTCGGTAGATTCTAATATCCCAATTTTCTTCTTTTCTAGGTAAGTGTGACCCGTGGAGGTTATGAACAAGTGTAATTTCCGGCAGATTACTGAGCCAGATCGCGGCAAGTATAATAGAGTAATTTTGATTGGGATAATTCACTAAATCAAGACTTAAGATTTCTGATAATCTTGATTACCAAATATATAGGAGCAAAAGACGTAAAAACCACTTGGACTCATTCGGGTTGATTGCTGTGAGTTAGATGAAGACCTTAAATCTAAAATACATGATTAAATAGGAAACTATTAGCCCCTGCCATTAAGTTATATTAATTTACTTTTCTTACAGCCACCCTCTCAAGCGTGATATTTAAAGTATCTTATCCCATTTCATTGGTTAAAACAGATATCCCTAATGTTTTTGTAAATCACCACCCGTGAAGATTCATTCTGAGCAGTTTAGTCCCGGTTATGCGATTGTAGGAGACACAAACCCGCAACAATGCCTTCCTCCCTCCGGTTTCCAACACGACGATCTCTGAAAGGAGAAGAATGCGCCAGAGATACGGTTGGGGGGCGAAGATGTGTTTATGCCCCTCGTAAAACGGAATTTGGAAACATGACCGCGCTAACCTATTGTCACAACTCACTTCTCCGAACGCTTTTCCAATTCCTTACTTTATTCTCCCTTACATAACGTCTGGAAATATTGCTGGCGACGTTCCACCGTTTGTTTTTACTGTTGCCATAGTGAAAATATGGAGGCGGATGTGCTTTTAGACTTCTGAGGAAGGCTCCTTTGGATACTTGATGTGATCCTTATTTCAGTAAGGCGTCCGGCGTATTTCACATTGGAATTTTAATGGATAAAAGTGGATTTATGCGATGCTGAGTTCAGGTTTCCCTTTATATAACTTTCGGCGTACGTTTGCCTTATTTGGTGCATATGTTTTCCTGTTAAGGCGTTGTAAAATGTCCTGATTTTGTTTTCGGTTCCCTACGTATGTTTCTAAGGGGAGTGAATGAATTTAAGTTTTCATATTTGAATATTAGTTCCGGAGTGAAAGCGTAGTTGAGTTATATTATTCTTTTGAAATCCAATTATAGTTGTGGTGCTTCGATACTAGTAATTAGAAAAGGAAATCGATGGTGATGATAATCGTCAACCAAAACGATTCGTATACTTCTCGCATTTTGGCAAGTAAATTTACTTAACAGCTAATTAACTTCTTGGTTTACATATAAGTTACCGTCTTGTTGTCATATCAAATTTCTAATGTATTTTGATTTTGCCATATTAGACTTCTAATATATTAAATTAATCTTAAGTTCATAATTTGAACTGTATGTAGTACGTTATCTTCACCTTAATGAAGCCCTATATTATTCTCTGTCCCTTTGACGTCGTAATTAACCGCTGGCGTGTAGAAAAAATCGATGTAATAATTGTAGCGTTATTATTGTAGTAGTATTATTGTTAAATTGCTTCGACTGCTTTGGTCATTTCGCAGATAGGTCCCCACCGGGAATCGAACCCGGGACCACTTTCACCGACTTAATTAGGCGAATTTTTGGTGTTAAGAGACCACCCTTACAGTAGCATTTCTCAAGTTAGAATTCAAACAACCACGCCCTGTCCAGGATTCGAACCCGGGTACCCGGTGTTGCTAGGCTAACACTCCAACCAGTACACCACCGAGGCAGGAAGATTATTCTCAGCCGGTCGTATCGAACTATCTATAATGGTTTTATCATTTGCTTTAAGGTGATTTAAACGATGAAAATTCGAAATATCCGCAATCCTCTATTTCCTTTCATCGATTATGCGAACTTTTACTTTTTAAGGGCATATTTTCCGACGTGTCATCAATTTCGCCTCCTTCCTTCTTGGCACCTCTGGAGCGAGGGAATTTTCTCCAAGGTTGTCTTTCCTCGGCAGAGAAGCGTAGGAGAGAATTCTAGTTTGGAAAGGGATTCTTATTTTTTTTCAGGATTAGGTGCTTGGGTTGGTGTCAGACGAAAAAGAATGCGGGTGGGCCACTTCAGCTCCTGCTAGAAGAATTTTAAAAGGCCATTCCGTCCCTCAAACATCACCTTCTCATTTGCCGAGGTTCCTGTTTGATTTGAGGTCCCGCACAGGAGAGGAATTAGGTCCACTTAACGCAACTTGTGTGGGAGAATTCAGTTCAATCTCTTTGATAAATATTTTACTGTCATTTTTTATTAATATTTCATTATTATTTACTATTGTTTGTTTTTATTTTTTATTTACCGTCATTTTATTTTATCGTCATTAAACCATCGAAAACGATTCCGGTATATTGATTTGGACTGGGTTCGAAATGGCCAACGCGATTTTTTGGGATCCTCTTGTCTTTATGTAGAATACAGATGTAATTTAAGCTTGTAGCATTCTTATAATATTCGCAAAATTATGTCTAATTTTTGTTTAACACAGAAAAGCTTATATGATGCTCATATGAAGCTTGGTGCAAATTCATAAGTCCGCGAAATGAAGCATTACGGGAAAGCTGGATTTGGGACAAGGTAGAAAGTGTGTATTCCTCGCTATATGCTAAGAATGATATATCTTTTATATATTAGATTAATGTATTTTACGCGGTGCGTTCAAGTTCTTAAGTATCGAATGTTTTATCTGAAAAAGTACTCGCCCAAGATATTTTAAACTTGTGTTATTTCCCGACTTAATCTCCGTTAAAACTTAAACATTGTTCAAGACGCTATCACCATGATTCTGTATTTACTGAGAACAATTCTTTATGAACGTGTTATGTTTACATTGGAAAATCGCGGCAATCAAGATTTATGGCCACAATTTTTTTGTCAGCATTGAGATTAAGTAGAAATATTCGATTGATTTTAAAAGATGCGACCAGAAATTTTTCTCAATTTTTGCATATATGGCTGTACCACAGCCGTCTACGTTAAAAAATTTGCATCGTCTACTTGGTCTTGTCGATACTAATAGTAACAATAGTGTTTCCATGATAACTCTATTGTCTTACAATGGAAACGATGTCGGTCGCAAAAGTAGACATTTGACTGGCATTTTGCTTTATTGTTTCATGCGAATTATTAGGTGGTAAATCAAATTTTGTAAACATTAGTTTTCCAAAATAGGTGTCAGACTTATATGTAGATAGCTATCTAATTACTATCCACTTTCTATACCAAGCTATATGTGATAATAGTTTCACCAGGTTCCTGGATAGTCATGTGGGCAAAGCGTTCGACATCGGTGAAGGCGGTCCAGGGTTCGATTCCACGTGCTACATGGCCTTAGATGTCGAATCACTGTTAACGGCACTACTACTATAGTGTAACCATGTTAATATTGTAGTTAGTAGGTAACTACAATGGTGTTACCATGGAAACGATGCCGGTCGCAAAAGTAGACATTTTACAGACACACTGCCTCATTATTTTATGCGAATTATTAGTTGGCAAATCAAATTTCAGCTACATTTTTCCGCAAGGTACAATTTGAAAGATTATCTCAGATATATGTACTTTTCAAAGGAAAGATTCACATTTCCAGAATTGATTTCGAGATCGATTTACATCAAAGAATATATCGAAGTATTGCAGCCTCTGAGAGAGTTCAAACTTTCTACCGCATCAGCCTCATCTTGGGATTATTTCTGAAGGGAAAAGATTGGACGGGGGACGAAAAATCCGAACCATTTACCATTAAAATCGCAATCTACGTCTTAACGGATGAAGTTGCATCCTTCTAGTTTGAAAACTCCTCCGTTCTTTCGAGACCTATCAGTCTTTCTCCCTAACAATGAAGGCTTGGCGCGAATCTAGACAGGGATCGTTAATCGGAAATCGGGAATCCTGCTTTAAGAGCTGAGAGAAGAATTTCGATGAATCAATATCGATAGATCGATATTCGATATGAAAAGATCGATATTCTTTGATGAATCGATAGATCGATGGTCGAACTGACGCTTCGATATATCGATAACAATTTATCGAAAGAGCGTAATCGCCTTGGATGTAGCTTTATGGACTGGGCGAGGTGGTGCCTTCCAAGCAGCGTTAAGAAGTTAACGCTGTTCAGTTTGTTCGCTGGACCGTATTAGCGCGAAGGGACTTAAAGCCGTGGTAAGCGTGACCGAGTGCGATTAGGGGAATGAGGACGGTGTTAGGCCGTCTCTACTTCTCTCTGGACGGTTAACTTGGGGCATCGCTGCGGAAAGGGATGAGGCTTTAGTGGGGTGATAGGTTGCTGCGAATGGAGAGGAGAGGTAGAGAAGTGAAGGCTGAGAGGGAAAAAGTAAAGGGTGATGGGGATTTTAAGTGTCCCCGGGGAAATGGCTCGTGAGAGAAATGCTTTGGCTAGAAAAGGAGGAAAATGCGCATGAACTTTGTGGCTGTACTAACATTCGCGTAAACTCTGGATCACTCAAACTTTAAGAACTTGGTGCTTAAACTGAACCAAGATTATCATACTGGGAAAGACACTTTCCACGGGATAAAATATGTAATATAATTAGAGAAATTGGGTCTGTGCATTATAATGAAAGAAATATAACATCAATACATTTTATCGGAGAATAATTGTGTATGAATAAGTTAAAAGTACATCTACGTATGTACTTACAAAGAATGTACGTACCCTTGGGGATTAATGGTTTTTCTTGACATCTCGACCACTTTCGTAGATTTTAGCAGTCTCTTTTTTCAATAATTTGTTAAGTTTCCAAAGTAGTCTTTTCGTTGAAATAAAGCAACCCTTATTGAAATCTCCTCGCTAGAATAATTTATTTGTATTTTACGTGAGAAACTTTACGTTAATCACCTTCTTAAAATTATGTTCCGTAATAAATAGCTTACCTGAATATTTTACAGCATTCTCGTCCGTTTTATCATTCTTCGAATCAGCCTGGGAATTAAACTTCTTCAGTGTCACATAATGGAAGTAGTTCTTAACCTTTTTAACTGCTGACACCCTCTGAATTCTCAAACAGTGTTCTCGGGAACCCTTGCAAAAGTTACTAATGTTTTGATAAACCCTAAAGAACAAAAATTGCTCTCTGCATTGTAATTATATAAAGAAAATTTGAAGTATTTAAATAAACTCCTTAGATACTATAAAAATAATCTTCCTCTATTTTCTCACTGTAAATATATGGGGAAGAATTCTGTTTTTTTCCATAACATCTCTCACTCCTATCTACTTTCTCTCCAGCTTAAGAACCTCTGCTTTATGAAATGCCATCCCAAAATAATATTAACGCTTAAAATGAACAATGAATGCTCAATACCAAGAGGAAATACACACTAAAAACTCAGATTTACCTGTTTTGGCGGTCAAAAGTTTTCGCTAAGGATTAAATGTAAGTCTGTGATGTTTACACTCCAGAATTTTGAACGATATCTTTTGGAATCCTTGAAATCGTTATGTCAGCTTTGTTCTCCCCTTTGCTGGTTTTCGAGGAAAGAATCTTTCCGGTAGATTTTCCCCGTAACCAACGCACAAAGGCGTTCTGTGGGAAACGGCATACCCTAGTATTCACTTAGATGAAAGAAACAAAGCTTGCGGCGAAATGAATCATCCGAAAGAAAAGCCGAGGCCCCTATCGTTCATTTTCCTTTTTGAGAAGGTGTAAAATGGCTCGTGTCAGAGGTGTCGGAAAAGGTCAGAAAACCCCCAGGGTGAGAACGATCCCTATCCTCCCAGAAGAAAACCTTTCCAGAATCGATTCCCCGCGTTTGCTTTGTTTTATTTTTGTTTTTGCTAAGAAACACTTTTTTTCACTTGGATTTTTTTTTCGCCGAGAATAGCTAACGACCCAGTGTGAGTCTTGCGCTTTTCGCGATTCTTTTTTTTTTCTCTCGGTGCTTTTTTAGAGCCGCTTTTGTTTCCCGAGATCGGTCAAGCGTGACGGAAGTCTTCCCCGAAGTTAAGAAGGGCGTCGACTTTTCGAAAGCGTCTCATTATTTTCTTCCCTCGACGTGGGATGAAGTGTTTAAGCGATTTTACCGATGTTTTTTGTGTACGTTTGAGTGTTTTTTGTATGTGTTCCTATGCTTGGACTTTCCCACGAAAGTGTATTCGTTTTGAGCTTTAGTTTCGGTGGGTGTTTCATTGGAATGGTGTGACTTCCCTAATTCCTGGGATGTCCTATTTTGATGTAATTGATGCAGCGTTTAATATTGGTGATTTAAAAACACTTCGTAACCTGAATGACGGCAGGCGGAACTCACGTCTATAGACAAACGGGAAGTTTCGAATTGCCGATTTCTGGGAATATCCCTATATGCGCATTTCAGAAACAATGTCTCCATTTTCAAGGGTTCCACGATATGTAATAGAGGGCGTTGACGTCATTTTGGGACGTCATCGGTGGACATGAGAACAGCTAGACGGTGGAAGTCGCTGTTATTATTTCTGCTGAGGGTTTTTTATTATCTGGGGCTCCAGGATAGTCTAGTATGCAACGCGTTCGACATCGGTGAAAAAGGTCCCGGGTTCGATTCCCCATGCTAGCCTTCGTGCGAAATTATGTAAGCTCTCGAACCACTATACAAATATACTAATTATATTGACAGTGTAATTTATTCCATTGCTTTTGTTATTATTTCAGTATTACTTTATTCTTCAGTGTTTTTCCTCTTTCTTTCCGTGTTGTTTTTGTACTGATGTTCTATCGTAGTCTACTGCTTGTCTCTTGTATTTCAAATTCGTACTCTATCCTTATCTGCGCTCGTAGTATGAGTACTCATTTATATTGTCTATTTCTTTCTTATCAGTGTTGCTGATACTTTCATTTTTCTTATTATTACCTTTCTCCTTTTTTAAAATTTTAGTCAACGATATTTTAGATAGCTACTGTCAGTAGGTTTTGCAGTTTCTTTCACGCTCCCATTCTTGTGGGTGTTTACCTGCAGGGACTTATTTTTCTCCTAAATGCAGCCTTTTGTTTTTTAAACCCGTATAACTGCTCCTTGTTTTATTGCTTTCACATAATTATATTTCTTTCCTGACTAAACTTATATAACTTTATCTGCCAGTCTGATAAGAAACGAAAATAATAGCCAGCAGTAACCAGGTAATAATGTGTAATCATTGTGGCATTCTTTTAATTTTTATTCACCAAAAACTTTATTCCTGCGATACATAACGAGAAATGCCTCTTATGTGAGCGACCTCATCTTTATATGTTGCCATGATTATTTACATGCATACATATATACAGATGTATTTAATCGATTGATTGAAGTCAAAGAGATTTCCTGCTGAGAATAGCATTAGCGTCACTTGGGATATTGAGCTTTAATTGCTGTTTAGTGAGAAGAAAAATGGTTTCATTTTACCTACAGTTTTTCTTGCACAATGCTTAAACTAATTTTTCCTATGCAACAGGTTTTTTATAATTCACCACAAGTTACCTTGACACACTTCCTAATTTTATAAAGTGTTGTCTCATCGTCAGTTTAGTTCATACTCAGTTAATCTTCGTCTACCCAAGTCAGAAATTTCAGAAATGTAATAATTGCGCTGGACATTTTCCAAAGAGGAATTGAAGCATGATGAATGGATGCCTAATGAACGCGTCCAACCACCCTTGTTTCATCCGGATCCTTCCGAACAGCACCCTTTGTAACAGCTCCTCCTTCCACCACTCACCGATCTAAGGAGCTTGGGCAGATGTAGGGCTCAGATTCGGGCCCGTGTCCACTTATCACCTATCCCCCGCAAATTGGCTCCAAAATTGGTCGCTTAATCCTTGTCCATCATCCACGCCTCCTCTCCAGGATGAACCCTCCCTCCGCAGACTTTACCGAAGACCCCCGCAAGGTCGTAATGTAACCCAGTTCCGTGCAGATCCGTATCGCGAAAATCGTTATGCAGTTATGAAGTGGTTAAGGGCGCACTCGAGGATTTTCGGTGCTTTTTTTCGGTAGTTTTTGCCGCGTCGTGTTCTTTCCTCACAAATTGTGTTCGAGATGAAAGGGAAGGTGAGGAGCGAAAATGTGGGTTGGGTTGAGGGTTAAGGGGGCGAAGGACGAGGGCCCACCGCCGCCTCTGGCGTCACCGTCTGTGTTTGCCGATGTCTGCGCCGCTCAGAATGGGTTTTTTGAATGAACCCTCCCTCCCCCCCCCTTCCCGTTCCCTCGACTCCCCTCCCCACTTTCTTACCTAACCTTATCTCTTCTTTTTCTTATCTGCCGAAGAATCTCGCCTTCTTGCAGCGCTGTCTGGTTCCCTCCTTTCTCTCTCCCATCGTTCTTCATCCTACCTAACCCGAAACCTCCCACGCGCACGAACAAGTATTATTGCTATGCATTATTGGGGAGGCGTTCATAAAGTATCCGGGAGGAGTCTAATTTCTTTCGACGGTTTTACAATAATGTTTGCCTACTATTGTTGCTGGTGAAATGCCCTCGAGATTCGTATTGTTAGGTATTTCTTCGACGCCGTTCTGTGAGTGGTATATCTACGAAGGTTTATTCAAAAAAAGCGGAATTTTTAAATTTCCCGGGCTGTATAATTCCAATTGTCAATTTTTTTGTGTGTATTGGTACATATGTCCCTAAAGTACATTGTAAAGGCAGCCATTTTGAAAGGTTAGTCTATTGTTGGAAGTCAAAAAGGTTACACGCGTTTAGATCCTTCAGCGATTGTCTTGATCTCCTCAATGTTACCAAAACGTCGTCCTTCCGGGAATCGGAAGAAATCACAGGGGTCCATGTCCGGTGAATACGGTGGTTGAGGCATCACAATGGTGTTGGTTTACTAATACATAATATATAGACTAAGATTTCAAAATGGCTGCCTATTAACAATGTACGTTAGGGACATGTGTACCAATGCACAGAAAAAAAATTTGACAAATGGAATTATACAGCACGGGAAATTTAAAAATTCCGCTTTTTTTAATGACACCTCGTATTCATCTACATAACATACACCGAGTCCCATCATAGCCCAAGAAATTGAAGGAAAGAACATTAAAAAACAAGCTCTGTCTCTTACACTTAAAAATATATAATTTATTTTAATACCTGTTCAGGTGTAATGAAATTAGAGATCCTACAGTAATTTCCGCATTAATTTTAATATACGACCGGTTTCGTTACCATGAGACATCATCAGGTACGATAAACAATAACTTTCAGGTTAAATGTCGTAAAGGAAGGTGAGGAGAGAGGGAAGAGGGTTAGAGATGGGAAACAATGGAAGTTAGATAGTAATATATCAAAATTTGATTATTAATTAAGCAATGTCCAGTACATGCAATTGGGTTGATTGACAGAGAGGAAGGAAGAGGATGGGGTTGAAAGACTGAAGAGAAAGCAATGGGGGTTGCAAGCACGACAAACACGTAATTTAGTTCGGATAAACTTGCAAAATCGATATTCACTCAATTTCCTAATAGGAAATCTCGAGCAAACATCTTTAACACCCAAAGCAGTATTTCTAGACTTAGGAAAACTGTTTAGTGACTTAGAAAAACGTGTGATTATGCCAAGATACGCTATCGTTCGCTGATAATAAGTGAGATGCATGAATTCGATTATTTCCTTGCTGAGAAGGTAAAAAATATTTACATAAATAACCATTTTTGAAAATGTTTCGAAAAGTTACCAACTGTGGATATTTCATTACTTTAAACTTTTATTCCATGGACCATTATGTGAAATCCCTCCTTATTTGTCAAGCTAGAGAATCTTTTAATTTTCCATAGCGTTGGAACCTTCCCTTTTGCTGAGAATTAGATTTTCGTGGAAGTAGAATTTCACATACAGCCCTTCAGAGTTTTCTTTTAGTATGCGCGGGTACAACAATTAGGGCCATATAATTTTATCTTATTGTCTACTAATAATGCGTGTACAAAGATAAATTCACTTACATAGTGGAAAATATTTGTTATATTCAACTGAAAGCTGAGAAGGTATTGTGACGTTGATGTTGATTCTAAAATTTCATCATCAATGCAACCTTGTGTTCTTCGGAATAATAATATAGTTGTAAATCTTGTGTACTGGGGACCAAAATATATTAACCTAAACCTTGAATTTGATATGTATTCATTTATATTGATTTTAGTGAATCACTACTGCTAAATTTGCGAAAAAAGGATCTCTAGAAGTTTTTCGAACCATTCTCCGGGTCTATGAATCATAAAAGCTCAGTGAGGACGTCAAATGCATCACTTTTAATTCAAGCATCCATTCCCTCGGCATTGCCAATGCTTTACACAGGTTAGCCTTGTTTTAAGTACATCGTTTATTCACGTCCTAATCTCTCATCGTTGGTCTCCTGCCCTATCTATTTTTCTCATTTTATTCCTGCACCGTCGTCGGGGTGCCTAACCTCTAGATATGATCGATGGAGCTACAGCTTCCATTAAAACTGTCCCGCAAAGAAGATTAATATTCCGGAGATGAAGAACTTGTCGACGTCGTTTTATCCAACCTCGCTTCCAGTCCCTTGTCCTTAAACATGTAATGCATTTGCATAACATGGTTCGCAAAATGCTCCAATGGGAATATTAATTACAGCCAGGTTATTTCTGAACCCTCTCGCGTTAGAAAATGTCGTTACACTGTGGTTGAAATTGATTTTTTCCCTGTGTTAATACGTTAACGAGGCTATTGCTATTTTATCGCCACTTTACTTAAATAGAGGTTTTCCTCTTTATTTTATACGTAATATACACGTTTATTTTTATCTATAATTAACCAGTATATTTAAATATATTACACATATTTATGCATAAGAATCTTTCACTCCTTTCCATATGTTTGTAAATTTTTCGCGTTAAGGTTGCAAATCATTGATAATTGTAGATATAGGGACATTAAATGTGTATATGACTTATAAATTCGTATTGGAATGATTCTTGGAATGAAATATTCTTTGTATGTCGTCAAGGAACAAATTCGTCCTCGAGTATGCCCTTGGCGCTGTCTTTGCTACATCCTGCTTATATCGGTTAATAAAACAACATTTATTTATTTTTCTTTATCATTTCTTAAATCATTGGCCTCTGCCGTTCAAATATCCTTCACGTAATACTTCTCTTGTAAGTTAATGTTTGACCATTCCCTTATATGATATGTCTTTTGACCATTTAAGATAACCTCTTAATTTTTATTGACATACCAATGAAAAGAGTGCGATGAAAATTTCAGAAGACACCTTTCAGTGTCCCAATAGATTTTACGTACCAACAAATAGACTACAAATATTGTAAAGATTATTTTAAAGAACCGGTTTTCTCGGTTTTTTCCGAAAAAATACTCCAAAGGAATCTTCAAGTCAGTTGCCGAATCTCCCCACATTGAGTATCTAATGAAGGCATCCAAATGGAATAAAGTTGTCTACGGATTCCTAACATTTACTAATTGATTTCTCAAGTTCGATTTATAGGATAAAAATCGTCTCTCCTTGCTAATTCTATTACTATTGAGCACGTCAAGTTGTCGGGACCCGAGTCTTTTATTGCGCTGATGGGATGCGGAAGTTGAATCAGCCGATCGTCGAATGAAGGATTGTCCCCTTCATTATCGGACCTCCGATCCCTTAGATCGCGATATAGATCTATCGAATCGATCGGCCCCATTTGACCGTGGTTCTCTCTTCCCCTACTAGGAGGCGTCTCGTTCGTCAGACGGCCGAAGACAGCTTTTAAAAGATGGGAGTGGATCCTTATCTTGCGCCGTTCTGCTTTTACATTCGAATACATGCGTTTTTTTACCTCTTTCCTATCGCGTATATCTCATCCAATGCGAATGTGGGGTTTCTCTTTTATTTCTGAGAAAAAGACTCGGATTCGCAATCTTTCCTATTCTTGAGAGATGCTTGAATTCCTTCGTCTTTTTTGCAGATTCCTCCCCGATGCCTTTCGCTTGGTATACTTTCTCGGGTTGAGTTATTGGTCTCTCATACACATTCCAGAATTAGTATCACAATAATTTCTGCCTCGGTATGTTGGAAGCCATCTGACTTACAACTGTAGTACTACCTATCACGTTTAAGGACTGAGTCAGCAACAGAACATCTGTAACCTTCCTTCCGTTTATCCTCATTCATTTTTCTTTCGACATATATGGTTATATGTTGTATAGGGTCTTTTTTTCTATTACCACTCGCAAAATATGATTTCTATTTTTTTACACATCAGAAAGAATAAATCTCCACCTTCCTATTGCTTTATAACTCAATTTCTCTGATGTGTGCCACAAGGGAAAGTCTTAGGACCAGAGTTGTGTTATTGCTATATGGTCCGACAAATCGCCATTGTTTTCTTTGTTCATTTACGTAGGTATCGTTATCACTGCTTTCATCTTTCAAACTTTGAGAAACCCTGCTTATGTTAGTTCAGGGTTTCTTTCTCTACCTCATACTGCATTACTTTTTATAGAGAATAATTCTCCATAAAATAAAATAAAATAATATGAATTATTCATATATGTGCTAGGCCGCCCCTAACTTGCTATTTTGATACATATTTATAGTGACCCGATGGTTTGCCAATCTCGCGTACCATCTAGGTCATACTCTGAATGAATCCTTCAGCATGATCACTCCTATGATCATGCTTGTTTTACCCAGGTAAAACTTTCATCCGAACTCTCATGATTTTCGTCTCCTGTTAATAATGATTTACAAGGTAAGTTCATACTGTTTCTCAAGCAATACGTTCCACCTGCATCAATGATTTTACTTGCGTCATGCATTTTCAGCAACACGACGTAAATATTATGCAATACTCTTAAAATCTTTTTAAACAGTCGATTATTTCGTTTCTATAATCAGTGCTATTATACGTCATGGGCTATTCATCCCTGCTATTATATGTCATGGGCACTCATACCCTAAATAGGGACAATTGTTCTCGTATAAAATTCCGACATTTTAATCCTTATGATGAAATTTATCAGCATTTATCGTTTTTAAATGCACGTTAATATCGCTCTCACTCGTTCCCAACAGCGAATTCTCTACGAATAAAATTAGTTCGAACAATATGGGATTATTCGTTCAATTTGGTGCGCCATTTCGACTAATTTTTACCGACTGGTCCCGTATAATGATGGTAAAAGTGGCCTTTTTTCGGCCAAAATGAAAACAAACCCGATGCGCAAAACATTGCATAGAATTGTTTTGGCTCCCAATCATCCGTGAAGCTTCCGATGAGAAAAAAGGAGTATCTCCAGCCTTGGAACGATTGGTTCAGCATCCAATTTTTCCAAAGTGGGAAATTTTAGTTCTTTATTATGGGGAGAGTGGATATCGCCGTTTCACCCGTCGCTGTTTAATTCCGCGAAACACAAAACCCAATTTTTGTTGGAATATCTGGTTTTTATCCAAGTTCTCTTCCTCTCTCGGCAGCGGAGAGTTCTAATTGAATGGAGATTTCATGCGTGCATTGTCACGTGGGTTCCCTCGGGGTATCAATTGGGGTAGCGTGCGTTCGACAAGAGGATGACATAGGATCGAAAGAGGGTATGTGTGTGTAAAGGGAAGAGTTGCACCGGATTTTGCTAAGGGTGGTGCTCGTCCCTTGTTTTCTCCGCTCTTTCATCCGTGAATTTTTCAACACAGTCTCAATTTTATTTCGTAGTGATTGGAAGTGATACGTTTAAATTTAAATGTGAACGAAAGAGGGCTTGATTAATTTTCAGTAGCAACTTTAAAATAAACGTCTCGAATGTTCTAGCATATTTATTCAGTATCTGATGACTATCCTAAAACTTTAAGATACCATACCTTCACTCGATAAGCAGAACTTAGCGTGTATTTTACCGAGAATAAACATCGATGCTTTATCACATAGACTAAATACGCACTGGATAAGAATTGAGAAAATCATTACGGAACAAATTGATGACGGTAGCTGACATATCATTTGGAATTAATCCTGAAATTCTGAGAATATCAATTTAAAAGACAGACGCCTGAATCTAATGAAATGTGGTGGTTTGAATTCCCTATTCTCTTGGTCCAGCATTCTCTCAGATCACTCGATTGATTCGAATCCTGTGAGCATATAGATTATAATCGCAATCTCCATTCGATTGCTGAAATGAATGATATGGGGGGCGTTGGGAAATATGAAGAGGAACATTGGGAATCCACGATGAATGAGGGAAATGGTAAGGATGAGAAGAAAGTAAAACTGGAGAATGGGGTTGAGGACAAGAGAATCGTAGGATTTTGATCGCTCATAGGAAATTGCGTCTGTGCGAATCCCTTGAAATCCAGATTGACTTGGAGAAAGGATCCTCTTTCAGAAGATGAAAGATCTATCACGAGGAAAAATGTTCGCATTATTTTTTTCCTCTCTCCACTTTCCGTGAAATCGGTCTGTTCCGATGGAAATTTAAAGGATTGACTCAACACAAACATCGAGTCCATGCGTCTTCATGTATGTAAAGTAATGCTTTATTACCTCAGTGTTGCTCATGCATATCTTTTGTTGGCGTTCTTTCTTAAAATTTAGCATTCCTCCGCGATTTCCATAGTAAGAAGTTTAAAAATGTTTGACAGTGACTTTTCTATCACTATTTCGTTATTCATATCACGTAATAGTGATAGAAACGTATATATTCATTCTCATATTCAATTGCATTCCTTACATGGATATTTAATGTCGATTACAACGTTTAGAAAATAAATGCTTCGTATTTTTAATTAAATAGCGAAATTTTAGATTGTCATTCGTTCTAGCTTATTTTTTCTGTCAGGCAGCCACATTTCGTAAATTAAATATTCCTTTTTCGATTAATAAATTAAATTTCACACGTAGNAGTTAACACTGGATATGTGGTGGCAAGAAATGGTGGGCAAGTAATGATTTGTGTGTATAGTCTTCAGTTAACTAGTATGCGGGTTTACTGGATGTTCTAAGGATGTAGGTCTGGGAATGGTTATCAACTATTATATATATCATTACGTATTATTTAGGATGCTTCTACTACAGAGAAAGGCTATTTCTTTTCCAAAAAATGTTTCTTGAATTAAAGGAAGCGAATTTTCGCAATTTCTGCGTTGTCAGAAAGTAAATTTATTTATTGGGGTCGCAAATCGTAATTCCATTTTTCTTCGAATTCTCCCTCAAGATCAGAGTTAGGGAAACTGCGGTCCAGGGACAGCATGATGCCTAAACAGGCGTCCAATGCGCCCTTTCCATCCCTTCCTGATGGTTACGCACAGAATAATTCTGCTTCTCAGCCCTGTAAATCATATAAAGTGTAAACGCACTGGAAAATATTAAAGTAAGATATATTGCTATTAACCCTTAATTAGTAGGGTCTGTAAGATCACAACAGATGTGTACCCCTGAATAAATTCAATGCTATGAAACATATTTCAACCATTTTCGGGTGTCTGAAAATTTCTGCCTCAAAATGAAAATTGGAGGTTAGGAATTGTTTTCAATTACGTATTGTAATCAATTCAATTAAGAATAATAAATGTAGGAAAAATACTACATTTTTTACACGGGTTATTAAGTGGAAAATATTTCAACTCTAAATATTTTGCTATGTTTTCTGGTCACGAATATCCACACAGCAACGCCCCCGGCCATTGATTTCACGAATGATGGTTAATTTTATAATTTAGTGGTTTTACCTCTTTAGCTCATGTAATAATTTTGGTTCACGTAGTTAAAATAGAGTTCCTTATCTATATTATTTCGTTTAATTGAAAATGGTAACTTTTTAAAATATCAGGTAGTTTCTTTACGTTGCGTATGTGTTTACTTGTGTGTGTTGCGGCAACTTTACTTAGCATGTATGAAATATTACCATTTCTATTATTCTATTTCATCAGTGTTAAATAAATTAGATCTTAAATACTGTAAAATTCTATGTTTAGTATTTTCCATTCGTCAACCTACAGGTGGTGAGGAATTTAAAAGAATTTAAATCATTCTGTGAAATAATATATAAAATGTTGTAGGGGTTGCGTCACCTGCTTAGAATTTTAAGCTAAATCTTTGATCTAGATAATTTTAGCAAATTTTAGCAAATCTACCGGCGAAAAGTCCGAAAAAAGCCTTTCAAATTCAGTCAAATTTCCCATGCTTAATAATTAAAGTGGGGATTTATTTACCCCTGCGATAGGAATCGCCCCTTTTCCGATTCCTTTGTCAAGTAATTCGCCGTCTCCAGCTGAGAAAGATTTATGCCTCGACCGGTAAACCTCGGGATTCTTTCTCGAGGATGTGATTAAGATTTTAAAAGCTACTTCAAGCGAACGATTTCCACCTATAAAATTCCAATTTTAAAACTCTAGGAGAAGTCCTTGGCGTGGGCGTAAATCACGGGGGAGCAAACAGAAGGGAGGAGTGGAAAGTGAAACTTTAAATGCGAACATTTCCGCCACGAATCCATGCCTTTTCACGTCCTCTTTTGCCACTTCTCTTCGGTTACTTTCCCTCTTCTTGGCCGCACTTCCCTTCGTGATTTTCACTCTTTAATATGAAGTTCCCGAGATTTTATCTGAATCTAATTGTTTTTCCGAAGCCCATTTGACCGACAGCCATATGACCGACCCCCATTTGGTCGACACGAATCATAGCGACATCTTCATCCGTTTTACGTATGATAAGGGATTTATAATCTCATTTTTAAAATTGTTATTAAAAAGGAGTAAACTTCTACAACATTTTCTGCCCTCCTTCACTTATATTTTTTTCTTTCGCGTGGGATATTGCGTGAGACTCGTGTCAGCCGTCATGCCCATATCTAATGAAATCCAATTTATAATCTCTTATTGTTAGTTTTTCCCTTTGTGATTGCCGTAAATCACGTTCATTTACTCTTTATACTTATCTTCCTTTACTCTTATCATCCTCGATTTATCCGGTCTCGGTAAACGTAGAGGTCAGCATGTGAGCCTTACAACGCTGGTGTCCTGGGTTCAAATCCTGGTTAGGGTATTATCGTTTGTGATCGTGACTTGTAAGTTGCGACTTGTAAAAGGTTAATTGTGAGAGTGGTCTCTTAAGACAAATTCGCCTCAAAACGTCGTCATTATTATTATGAGTAATATTATTATTTCTTATTCCTTATAGGTTTGGTAGTTTTGAATACTTTTTCATTTACAATTTTCTCAATTTTACTGGACCATTTTTATGTGCTTAACAAATAGCAATAATTAAATGCTTTGCGAATCTGAATGTAACTAGAAACTTTAATACAATTGGTTTATTCGTTTAATTCCGGAAGAGATACCATTCGTATCTAAAAACAAGTGCTATTCGTCCACGTTGTATTTTATCAGAAACGCCTGCAGTGGAGTGCGACGTTAAAGTCATCAATTTCACACTTTGACACGCGCACCATGATGATTGTCTGCATATCGAATGATTTATTTTTTTTCCGATGCGACGATTGGTCGTGAGAGAGGTATGAAGGAAAGTGTGACGCATTACTCAACGGCAGTTATGAATTCGTGATACCAGCCATCTGTCAATGACGAAACAGTAAAATGAATTTCCTCAACAAATGAAGATCGAGGTCCGCATGCGTGTTTCCCTTGCTGCTCTAATTCTTCCGTTGTCAATAAAAAGATGACGGTTGCGGTGATTTATGAGCTGTTAACATCCGGTGTTATCTATGAGCCTTTGGTTACTTTTTCCTTTTTTTAAATTTAAAATAAATAGAAATGTTGTCATGTATGGAATGTATAGCGTTGAATGTTTGTTTTACCAGTCTAATAGGCCTCTAGATTGATTATGACATCAGCCGTTACAGATGTGTTAGTTTTTCGAGGTATAGAGCTTGACCTAGCTGCTCCTCTAACTATGTCGACTAAATTGGGCTTTTCATCTTCAGCAACCTCCATGAGATTGGTACAGTAACAGTAATAATAAATTCTTTATTTGATACAAGAGGATGATCTCAATTACACCCATTTTAGTAATTGACTTCATTATTGATTTTATCGTCGATTTCATTTTTATTTTATTGTTGATTTCATTTTTTATTTTATTAAATTTTTATTGATTTTACAATTAATATTATCGTTGATTTCCTTTTTTGTTTTATTTTCGATTTTATTGTTGATTTCCTTTTTGATTTTATTACTCATTTTTTTATTGATTTTATTATTGATTTAGTTGTTGATTTAATTTTGATTTAGTTGTTAATTTATTTTCGATTTTATTATTAATCGCGATTTTATTGTTCTGATTCGTGCCGACAACCCTTCCAAAACTAGAAAAATCTGATTTGCCGGAATTCGAACCTGGGACATTGAGGTTGGAAAGGTAACCATTCACCGCCTTCAAACGCAGTGGTCCCTAAGCTGCGAATGAACGAGGGCCTGCTTGAGTTTGAACTTTAAAATAAACGTCCAACAGACGTTCTAGAACGCAGTTTTAAAGAATCGAAATGCTACCTTATATTTAGAATTCAAATAAAATTTTGCGCAAGCAGTATTTCAAGTGCTGATTTTGCGGTATCGATTCCGTAAAAGCAAATTTAAATTCATACTCTAGTAAAAAAGCCGATTTCAGTTTGCTGTTGAATTGAGCTCACATCGTATGATTGAGAATATTCCACCAATTTTCGCAACAGGGGATGAAATTTCCCGTTATTAATTCTGGAAAGGAAACTTTGGATTCCAACAATTATGCGGATCCGCCGAGACGGAAAAAGCGAGAATTTATGAGACTGCCTTCGGTAGTGGTGGGCCATTCTTTCCAGTCTTGGAATTCCGGGTTGTGAAATATCCTTAGGAAGGGAGAGAAGAATGGTTTTGGGTTTCAGGGTATTCCGGGAGTGATGGATGGCGACCA
Organism: Ladona fulva; assembly: GCA_000376725.2. Taxonomy (NCBI): domain Eukaryota; kingdom Metazoa; phylum Arthropoda; class Insecta; order Odonata; family Libellulidae; genus Ladona; species Ladona fulva. Next base: position 448,036 of record KZ308158.1, read on the forward strand.
ACAGGGTTTAGATAACCAGGGTTTTATCCTTTGGAGTATGAGTTGGCCGTGTAGTTCGGACGGAAGTTGTGAGGTTTCGGTGGTTGGTTCGAAATCCTAGTTCCAGAAGGTTTCGGGATGTGAGGGGGAACGCCCTCGCATAGGGAAATGAGGAATAATGTAGTTAACACTGGATATGTGGTGGCAAGAAATGGTGGGCAAGTAATGATTTGTGTGTATAGTCTTCAGTTAACTAGGATGCGGGTTTACTGGATGTTCTAAGGATGTAGGTCTGGGAATGGTTATCAACTATTATATATATCATTACGTATTATTTAGGATGCTTCTACTACAGAGAAAGGCTATTTCTTTTCCAAAAAATGTTTCTTGAATTAAAGGAAGCGAATTTTCGCAATTTCTGCGTTGTCAGAAAGTAAATTTATTTATTGGGGTCGCAAATCGTAATTCCATTTTCCTTCGAATTCTCCCTCAAGATCAGAGTTAGGGAAACTGCGGTCCAGGGACAGCATGAGGCCTAAACAGGCGTCCAATGCGCCCTTTCCATCCCTTCCTGATGGTTACGCACAGAATAATTCTGCTTCTCAGCCCTGTAAATCATATAAAGTGTAAACGCACTGGAAAATATTAAAGTAAGATATATTGCTATTAACCCTTAATTAGTAGGGTCTGTAAGATCACAACAGATGTGTACCCCTGAATAAATTCAATGCTATGAAACATATTTCAACCATTTTCGGGTGTCTGAAAATTTCTGCCTCAAAATGAAAATTGGAGGTTAGGAATTGTTTTCAATTACGTATTGTAATCAATTCAATTAAGAATAATAAATGTAGGAAAAATACTACATTTTTTACACGGGTTATTAAGTGGAAAATATTTCAACTCTAAATATTTTGCTATGTTTTCTGGTCACGAATATCCACACAGCAACGCCCCCGGCCATTGATTTCACGAATGATGGTTAATTTTATAATTTAGTGGTTTTACCTCTTTAGCTCATGTAATAATTTTGGTTCACGTAGTTAAAATAGAGTTCCTTATCTATATTATTTCGTTTAATTGAAAATGGTAACTTTTTAAAATATCAGGTAGTTTCTTTACGTTGCGTATGTGTTTACTTGTGTGTGTTGCGGCAACTTTACTTAGCGTGTATGAAATATTACCATTTCTATTATTCTATTTCATCAGTGTTAAATAAATTAGATCTTAAATACTGTAAAATTCTATGTTTAGTATTTTCCATTCGTCAACCTACAGGTGGTGAGGAATTTAAAAGAATTTAAATCATTCTGTGAAATAATATATAAAATGTTGTAGGGGTTGCGTCACCTGCTTAGAATTTTAAGCTAAATCTTTGATCTAGATAATTTTAGCAAATTTTAGCAAATCTACCGGCGAAAAGTCCGAAAAAAGCCTTTCAAATTCAGTCAAATTTCCCATGCTTAATAATTAAAGTGGGGATTTATTTACCCCTGCGATAGGAATCGCCCCTTTTCCGATTCCTTTGTCAAGTAATTCGCCGTCTCCAGCTGAGAAAGATTTATGCCTCGACCGGTAAACCTCGGGATTCTTTCTCGAGGATGTGATTAAGATTTTAAAAGCTACTTCAAGCGAACGATTTCCACCTATAAAATTCCAATTTTAAAACTCTAGGAGAAGTCCTTGGCGTGGGCGTAAATCACGGGGGAGCAAACAGAAGGGAGGAGTGGAAAGTGAAACTTTAAATGCGAACATTTCCGCCACGAATCCATGCCTTTTCACGTCCTCTTTTGCCACTTCTCTTCGGTTACTTTCCCTCTTCTTGGCCGCACTTCCCTTCGTGATTTTTCCTTTTGAATTTTAAGTTCCCGAGTTTTCATTGGAATTCATTTGTTTTTTAGAAGCCCACTTGACCGACAGCCATATTACCGATACCCATTTGGCCGACACCAATCATAGTGACATATTCGGACTTTACTTCGTGATTTTCACTCTTGAATATGAAGTTCCCGAGATTTTATCTGAATCTAATTGTTTTTCCGAAGCCCATTTGACCGACAGCCATATGACCGACCACCATTTGGCCGAAACCCATCATAGCGACATCTTCATCCGTTTTACGTATGATAAGGGATTTATAATCTAATTTTTAAAATTGTTATTAAAAAGGAGTAAACTTCTACAACATTTTCTGCCCTCCTTCACTTATATTTTTTTCTTTCGCGTGGGATATTGCGTGAGACTCGTGTCAGCCGTCATGCCCATATCTAATGAAATCCAATTCATAATCTCTTATTGTTAGTTTTTCCCTTTGTGATTGCCGTAAATCACGTTCATTTACTCTTTTTACTTATCTTCCTTTACTCTTATCATCCTCGATTTATCCGGTCTCGGTAAACGTAGAGGTCAGCATGTGAGCCTTACAACGCCGGTGTCCAGGGTTCAAATCCTGGTTAGGGTATTATCGTTTGTGATCGTGACTTGTAAGTTGCGACTTGTAAAAGGTTAATTGTGAGAGTGGTCTCTTAAGACAAATTCGCCTCAAAACGTCGTCATTATTATTATGAGTAATATTATTATTTCTTATTCCTTATAAGTTTGGTAGTTTTGAATACTTGTATTGTGAGTGCATTGAAAATTTAGTCTTAGGGGGCCTTATTAACGATTTTGCTGTATCTCTAATCCCTGAATTATAGTCTTTTCAGCTCTAAAGTTATACCGTACCTTATATCAAAATTCACCGAAGACGACTGTACATTTTATCGATTTCAATTGGATGTATAGTATGCGAGACTTTTTAGCCTCAATTTCACTCAAGAAAAGAGAGTATGTCTTTGTGTTTTGCAAATCCTAGTGAAACAGTTTCATTACCGTACATACATGTTAACTGTGAAGTTTATTTGAAACATTTATGAGAAACTGAGGATGCTTAATATAGCGAAGTCATCTACTCATTTACTATTTCTATTAAAATGATATCGTCATGGAAACTGTTTATCCCGTTATATATAAAAAATGTAGCTAATGTATAACAGATTTAATTTCAGTCAATAACGTATCAAAATCGTTGGTAATCAAAGTGGTGTTTTAATGGAACATGCGCGAAAATAATCAAAATTGCCTAAACAACATACCAATGGTTATTTTAATGGATTGTTTTTACGATTAAATCTCACGTTTTTATACTACTTTCACTCCAGGCTATTGATAGCTTAAATTTTATTGGATTCATTTTATAGAATACGCACGCAAGTTGTGTTTTACGATCACGGTCGTAAATTACCGCGTCCCGTGCCTTCCCTTTGACAAAGCCCCGCCGATGGGACTGCCTTGTTTTTGTATGCTTTATGGTCTATCAGCTCCCTTCCGCATTAAATTTCTTTCGCAGCCCTTTGTAGATTTCTCTCGTGTCATTTTCACGCCGAATGAAATCGGGTTCTGTTTATTGCCTTTGGAAAGTCGTTGTAGGAATTAGAGAGATTATCCTTTGATGAAATTACATAATTAAGGCTGAATGCCGAATAGACTTTTTTGTTTTTTAAATAGGGCCTAATTTAGTGGATAGTTGGTGAAGTGCCTGATGTGATTGAGAAAATCAACCAACAAGAAAACAGAGATGCGATAAATTGCTAATAGATCAAAAGGCTTTATCCAAACTATTCTGTTTAAAGAGTAGGTGGAGCTGATTGAGCCAAATGGAGTTCTGTCTTCGCCTGATTGGAATTACGGGAATTAGGTTTTCTTTGATTAGATATTATAGATTGATCTCCTAGTTTATTCTATAAATTCTGGAAATCCAGCTGATAGCAAAATATTTTTAATTTTTTAATAGTTAACTTATCTCAAAGTATCTGCCTATATTTATTTCACTTAGGAAATGCTATAATGAAAGGAATGCCAAGAATATCAGATCATTAGTGTAATTCTAGGAGTGATTTTTACTTTTACACCTTTACTTTACGAATTTTTAGCAAACTCTGTGAAGTAGAACTTAAACGTCTCCTGCCTGAGTTAATTCATAAACATATCATAGATATAGGTGATTATTGTGGAGTTATTTGATATAAATTTTATAAATTCTTCAAAACGTGTTTGCGAAAATACATGCAAGTTGAGGTGTAGCGGTTAGTATACCGTATTATCAAAGTATTTCTATAGCCATATCATGGGGAATCAATATAAATAGTATTTTACATGTGTGTACCTTGTTATTCCATTTTTCGGTTCATGGTAGCCAGGCGGGGTTTTTACCGTTATAAAATTCCAGGTAGATTTTGGAAGGGTTCGCCTCGAAATTCGGACCCATGGCTCGACCTTAGTGACCATACCCTCTCAGCAGGAAGTGCCCGGGTTAAGACTGACCGCGTGTAATACGATTTGAAAAGTTATAAACAATTTAAATCGGCAAATAATTGTTATCTCCGTCGTATCACTCGTTCAGAGAGATCCACGTGCGTCTTTTAATCGACGTTCTACGATGAAAATTAACGTTTTCATGAATTTGTTAGAAATAAGCCACTGACACGCGGCAACGTTGCTTACTCCCGTTGGCGGGAATTT
>KZ308158.1:476254-573399 GCA_000376725.2 Ladona fulva
AAAAAATAATTACAATAAAAACATAGAAGTATAGTTAGTTACACAAGTCTCACATAGTTTATCAGCAAAGTCCTCCAGAGCCCAGAAGGCTCATCAAAAGGTGCATAATTTTTACTTAAAGTGTTACAAATTATTAAACATTTTTATGAAAATAAAAACGATATCACAAAAAATGCTGTTAAGAGACAATTGAGTTATAACATTATAATTAATATAGTGAAAATTATGTATTACATCATTTACAAGTTTGCACATTATATGGTTTACCATATTACGTTATTTACAAGATTACAAATTAGATTATTCACATTATTACATGCAGTCCATAAAAAAATAATGATAATAATAATACAATAATAATAATAGTAAACATAATCGAAAGTTTTGTCGCGTTGGAAACGGTTGCTCGGGACCGTTCGTTGATTGACAAGGGGATAAATAACGGATTAAACAAATCAATCAATAGTTGCTTAGCGATGAATGTCCAAGGGATTTGAAACGGTCGATTGCCTCCGTGCGATGCAGCAAAGTTTGATCTCTTTTACGACGAAAGTTACGAGGTCACCCCGCAATGAACATCAAAGAGGCGTAGGTGAAGAAAAAGGACTGTTTTGATGAATGGAGTTAGGGCAAGAGCAAAAAGGAAGAAGAAAAAAATGGACACTGTAATGGAAATGCCAGAGCTATGCGTTACGTATGGAAATACGCGTGAAATTGACTCCCGGATGAATTATATCGCTCTCGAAAGCGTCGGATTAGTTTCCTTTAATTGGAAAGGTCTTGCAGATGGCGTGTTATTATCCTCTCAAAGTACCGCGGCAAGTAATCGGATATTTCCGTGAGATGCATTAACTTCGTCGTGTGATCGGTCGGAGCATAAGCTCTTCTCCATTTCTCGGCTTGTTGCTTCCCGTGCCGTTTAGGAAGCGTTTTGATGGAAAAGAATTTCCTCTCTAGTTTCCTATATATGTATTTGTACTGGTTATAAGCTTGATGGAGTGATCCATCTCTTGAAATCGTGTTTCTAGGCTAAATATCTTTTGTATGATGTAAAACCTGGATGAGACGGATGGTAATCTATACTCTTTACATCTTTTTTTCCCAAGGCTTTGTCTTGAAGAGTCTCAAACACAAAGCCAAAAATATAGGTCACGTGATGGGCGATTACGTAACGTGCTTTGATTTATATCATTGATTGAAAGTCCCTCTGCCAATCGATATTTGAGTACCAGAAATATGTGTGGCATATTATGTATGGGAGATAAGGCTATTTGAAATAAAGTAGCGTGTACATATATACACGATTCCTTAACAATTTCGGTAGGTTTTATATAGGTTCGTTTCGGTAGTTTTATGTCCCTCTTCAACGCCATTTCTTTCGTTTCTTGGTAACTTGCCCCACCCTTTATGTCATCTAATAACTTTAGTATTTTCTCCCCCTCTGGTTTTTCCCTTGCATTCTACCCTCAATTACATTTTTTTAGGAATCCATCTTCTTTAATATTTAACCCATCTAAGTAAATAAATTTAATCAGGGCAAAATTAAGATCTGATGTCACCGTTATATAGTATTATTATCTTTATTTCGTTGATACGGAATCAAATAAAACAATAGAATACGATAGTAAACTATTTCCTTTATTATAATAAAACAGTTAACTTGTTGGATAGCAACAGACATGCCAATAAGGTACAAAAATACAGTATTCAAAACGCAATAAACATCATGCTCTAATGAGACAATACCAATGAAAAAATTTCTAATGTCCAAATCTTTTATTCGAGATGCTATTTAATTAAAATTTATGGGCTAATTTACCATTTGACTCATATTTTTAGGTCCTGTATTATATGAACACTTAAAATAATGTTCTTTTCTAGACCCTGGTATTATAATGTTTGTTAGAGTTAATCTCCATGCTAATTTGGTTTACTTAGCAGTGAAATAACAGGTACATTTAAGTATACGTTGTAATACCGGACGTTATACTAGGGAAGATTCTGCATTGTAATATCACTATTCTTTTACAACAGTAATATTGCATTTTTTAAGCACTCCGTGACACTCATATACAGCGATCTTGATAGAAGGAAATAAAGTATGATGAAATGTGACAATATGTTAAAATTGTTTCAAAAGTATGCATAGAACGTACGTTTAGTTTTTTAGATACCTTATCACGTATTTTATGCTCAAATTTACGTGGTAGTTGACGCTAGCGTAAGAGATACCGCATTTTGTACTTAAAATCCTGTTAGCACTAAACGGTTTTAATAAATTGAAATAGGGGCGTAGTATTTACTGAACACTGAGTCACTCCATAATAGGATCGATTAAAATGAAATTCGCTTCCATTTAAAACGGCCGTAAAGTCTGATTAATCCAAGTTGTTATAGCGACCAGGCAATTAAACCGGTGTCTAGGCAACCATAGAATATATGTCACCAAATAACCATCACTCGTTCCCTTGACATCTCATTCCAGCCCATTAGGTGTCACTCCATCCATTAGTGTCAATTTCAAAACCGTGGTCCCTTTATATAAATATCCCCTTTAGCGTTGGAGGGCTCTTCATATAGATTAGGCCGAAGGAAGGGCTTCTCAGGTGGCGACGTATACTCCACGATTTGGGGAAGATAAAATCATTTGTTTTGGGGACCGGTGTTCTCTTGACGCGCTGGAGGCGTCGTGGACCAAATGGATGTGGCTTTCCAGAAACATCGGCGGTCGGAATGGCGCTGGAAGTTAGGTCAGTGGACAAAGGGAGGGCGCATTGCAGAGGATCCGAAATTTTTGTATTCCGAGCATTCGGATGGATAACAGGGCTCCGAAAGGAGTGCATTCAATGGAAAACGCTGGTGCAACCCTCCCCAACTCCGACCGTGTTTTGCGATAAGGATTGGCTTTCTTTATTTCCCTGCGGTTGTCCTCCATTCGGGTCCGCATTTGTGCAGAGTAAATATGATGTTTAGGAGGGAATTTTGCTTCCATTACGGACAAAACGCGAGCATTTTCAGTGGGAGATTATGTTGGTAGCATTTCCATCTTTATCTATTTTTATTCGGAATGAGCACGAAGTTATTCTGATTTCGCAGTTCCGTCTGTATGAAACTGTTCCATTCCTTGGATATTATTTATATTTATTTAAAATCCCAAGCTTCAATTGCGTTTTTCATTGCCAAAGCATTTCTTTTCACCCTTTCTAAATTTTTCTCTTCTTCTTACCCTTCATTGTTTACTTCCCTCCTTGTCATGGGCGTTTTCCTGCGGAAATTTTTTCTTAAACTTAAGATTTAGGTTTTTTTTAACCCACGTAATATGTCCTTTCATTTGTTGGTTTTTCTGTTTCGTATCTCCCAAACAGCTAACTAACTATAAACTGACGTCAAACAAAGCGATCTCTTTCTTTTAAATGTTCCACGACAAAGGGTTAGATGTAACAAGGGACTACGAAGTACCTATTTCGCCCTTCGTGAATGACGTTTTATTATTATTTTTGTTGTTGTTCATTGAATTAGCTTCTCCTGTGTATTGTTTTAAATAATTTGTAACATCTTCCATTCCTTATATATCCCAATACCCTAACGTCATATAGAACGTCTTATTAATTTGCTAAATATTAAGATGACTTTGAAAGATAATAAAGTAAATTAATACTCATATGTTTTTCATATTGTTAGTTTTATAATTTTTTTTATACATTCGCTGAAACTATTTTTGTGTAAGCACCAGCTTTTTCGGCAAGAGCAATATGTTCTTCAAAACTTTGCTAACTTATACTACAATGTACAGCTAACGTAAAAAACATTACAAAGTTTTACATATAAAACTACAGAAAATTAGTATTCAACCATCTCCTCCATTAATTATGTTAGTTTGCAAACTACGCTAATGTACAATTTACACAGCTATAATTCGCAGAATGACCTTAACTACTACGTACATCATGTTCATTTTACAACTGGAAAAATTGAGCAGAATTCCTGCGTATACAAATACAGTCTCGTTACGTAAAATAAAAAAGAAAAAAAAGAATTAAATCATAAGCAGTGCCCAGCAAACAACAACAGTTTAGGACAAAAGTGTTAAGCGTTTAGGATAAAAGGATTTTAGGATAATATAGAAAATATTAGGATAAAAGCGTCATCTATATTATATCTCTGATTCTACACAATACATCACTCGAATATATATTTCCAGTCTTCGTTTCGCTTAGAATTCTCTTAAGCTTCGTAGAGGGATCAAATAGAGGAAAAGGAAAGGATAATTTCAGCAGATTTAGAAAAAGTGAAGGAAAAAAAAGTAGTCCAACCTTAAAAATCAGCGCAAGGATCGGTTTGGGATGGGCGTGGCGGAGGAATGTTGTATAAACATTAGATCGGTTCGGGGGACTTAAAAGCGTTTGAGGAGGAAAAAGTCCTCCGCCCATAGGATGAAATGGAGCATCTACAAAAAGAGGCGTATCCCTTTTTTTAAACGGGCCCCAATTATCGCAGCGAGGGAATAAAGCGGGGATTAACCTTTTCCCGAAGTCTTCTACCCTTTTCCCACCCTTCCGAAGAGGGTCAAAAGGAAAAAAAGCACAGAAGTTGAGGTTTGGAACCGATCAGTTTTTCCGAAAGAATGGAAACAATTAAGTTTTACCCGAGATCTACCGCTTTCGAAACGAAGCCTTGTCTTCGACAAGGTGACTTCTCTATGGTGACGATAACAAAGAGTTGAAGAAATCCGACTGGTTTCTGTGAAACTGAAGGTGAAATTACACCTTTGCACTGACGTACGCATTCGAGTGCTTTTTGAGTTGAATTTATTGCTCGAATTTTCGATGTGGCGATTCAATTCCTTTATAAACACAATATTATTTTATAAATGTGTAGTAGTTCTGTTAAGATCTTAGCAGGGAGGTAGAGCCAGAAAGTTCTTAAGGGGGAGAGTCCAACATTTTTTTGCCTGTATATTATACCCTTCCTTCGCAAATTTTTCGCCACCAATTCCTTGATCTACTTTGAAGCCGAACCTAAGGAGAGGGTGGTCCGGACCCCAAGAACCCCCCCGGACTTTGCCACTGACCCTTAATATTGCATAAATTCTTTTATAACTAAAGAATTCTGTAATTGTAATCGGATACGTATTCGAGAGTGGCGCAAAAAATGACATATGTGCCCCTTCTTAAAAGGAAATAGAGGGGACGTTAGTTTTTTAATAAGTTTTAAGAAGTAAGTTACCCATGTTGATTCTCTTTTGGTAAACAAATTTCTCATGACCCCAGTTTAAGGCGGTTTCTGAATACGTCTGCAGTAGCTCCTATTTTCTGTGTCTGTGTTGATGGCATGTACATAGGTACTCGAGTATAATAAATATTATTCTAATAAAATTCTAATATCCGTATTCTAATAAAATGTATTTTTCTCCTTTCAGGTAAGATTTGGCTTCTCTGTTCCTTTCGTGTTAAAAGCCTGCATCCACGGGCTACAGGAGTAAGTACTGACCTATGTTATAGATAAAATCTTAGTTAGTGCACTGCGGTTATTTTAGATAGCATTCCTTATTTGCTTTACATTTATTAGAGCCGTGAGGCAAAATTTACCTGTAGATTTATGGATTTTCTTAATCCAATCACCGTTCAACGAAGACCCCGTGAGTCCTTTAAAGTTTGCAGACGCATTAAAGTCTTGCTTCCACCTTGCAATTGTTGTCTTAATTGAATATCCTCCCTTTTCTCGTATTTAAGGACGATCTTCACCAATATCTCAAAGCAGAAGCGGATTATATGAAATGTTTACACCGATAAGAATTAGATGTGTCAAATTAGTAATTTATGATTTGGTTTTTTTAGTCCGTAGGTTCTTTTGTATGTATTTTAGCTGACTTCAAAAAGCACGGACAACAGTTAATGTATTACTCAATATTACGACGTGGGAAATATTTAAATGCTTCAAATGTGAGGTTAATTTCTTTCTCGCGCAATGCTGCATAATCATTTGAGCTATTGTTGTCGTATATATGTCAATTACAGGAATTTCATCGTTTCGAAATTTGACAAGCTCTATAGCTATTAATCAATGCTATATGTCAATTCAATACCATTTTGTATGGAAGTTAACATTTAATTGATTCATGAGTGTTTAGGGAACTTCGTCATTTCCTTAAAAAATTTATTTCTCGGCTATAGATACACCCTGCGGAAATTTTTTCTTAAACTTAAGATTTAGGTTTTTTTTAACCCACGTAATATGTCCTTTCATTTGTTGGTTTTTCTGTTTCGTATCTCCCAAACAGCTAACTAACTATAAACTGACGTCAAACAAAGCGATCTCTTTCTTTTAAATGTTCCACGACAAAGGGTTAGATGTAATAAGGGACTACGAAGTACCTATTTCGCCCTTCGTGAATGACGTTTTATTATTATTTTTGTTGTTGTTCATTGAATTAGCTTCTCCTGTGTATTGTTTTAAATAATTTGTAACATCTTCCATTCCTTATATATCCCAATACCCTAACGTCATATAGAACGTCTTATTAATTTGCTAAATATTAAGATGACTTTGAAAGATAATAAAGTAAATTAATACTCATATGTTTTTCATATTGTTAGTTTTATAATTTTTTTTATACATTCGCTGAAACTATTTTTGTGTAAGCACCAGCTTTTTCGGCAAGAGCAATATGTTCTTCAAAACTTTGCTAACTTATACTACAATGTACAGCTAACGTAAAAAACATTACAAAGTTTTACATATAAAACTACAGAAAATTAGTATTCAACCATCTCCTCCATTAATTATGTTAGTTTGCAAACTACGCTAATGTACAATTTACACAGCTATAATTCGCAGAATGACCTTAACTACTACGTACATCATGTTCATTTTACAACTGGAAAAATTGAGCAGAATTCCTGCGTATACAAATACAGTCTCGTTACGTAAAATAAAAAAGAAAAAAAAGAATTAAATCATAAGCAGTGCCCAGCAAACAACAACAGTTTAGGACAAAAGTGTTAAGCGTTTAGGATAAAAGGATTTTAGGATAATATAGAAAATATTAGGATAAAAGCGTCATCGATATTATATCTCTGATTCTACACAATACATCACTCGAATATATATTTCCAGTCTTCGTTTCGCTTAGAATTCTCTTAAGCTTCGTAGAGGGATCAAATAGAGGAAAAGGAAAGGATAATTTCAGCAGATTTAGAAAAAGTGAAGGAAAAAAAAGTAGTCCAACCTTAAAAATCAGCGCAAGGATCGGTTTGGGATGGGCGTGGCGGAGGAATGTTGTATAAACATTAGATCGGTTCGGGGGACTTAAAAGCGTTTGAGGANACGAATGTTATATGTGACAGATTGATTTATATTTATACGATCTGAAAATGGCATAGAGAAGTTTGAAGGATGACTGAACGACTATATTTATCCCCCACCTTCTTTTGTCCTTCTCAAATTCTCCATGGAAAAGGTTACTCCAAAATGATGAACTCGCACCTGACTCATATTTGTTTCAATGAAAGAAGTAATCGGTAAGAACAGTTTATTTCTCATTACCTTTGCTGAGTGATGAGGACGCCCGAAACATTTCACTTTAGCTGCACCGCCTCTTGGCAACAATACTCCCGTTTCCCCGCGAAAATCCGCCGTTATTTCCGAGGCCAAGCTCATACCCGCAGTTCCGCATATCGCGCCGAAACCCTACATCATCCCAATTCATCTTGAGCCAAAATTATCCCGAGGATCTTTTTTCCATCTTCTTCACCCAGCCCTCTAAGTCCTCTCTGAATCCACATACTTCCTCGATGCGGTCTGAATTCAATTTGATCGACTTAACGGCTAAAAAGAGTCTTCGCATTCTTTGAACGAAAAATCTCAATAACCTCAAGAGGACGTTTTTTTACCATCCTAATATCTCCATTGGTAATTTGGTCTGATTTTATCTTCTGCCAATAAAAAAATAATGATTTACATATCCAGGAACCGAATTATTTCCACGAAAACTTTATTGCTCTACTTTCCGCGTAAAATACAGGCTTCTTAAGACCTAAAATAGCACTGAACGCCTGATAGGAAAATAATACATGGAATTTTAAAGAGGCTGAAACTCTTAGAATAATGAGAGGGAAATGGAATCTAGTTATGTAATATTAACGACGACTTTATTAGGCGAATTTTAGTCTTAAGAGAACATTCTTACAACATATAATTTTATAAAGTTTTTTTCTTTTTTTGAAATCAGCGAAGAAAAATTAACTGTTACGCATGATTAGTTTTGGCTAGAATGGCGTCAAATTATAAACCTAGCATTTTTATCCCGTATTATCGTACCATACAAACCACCGTTAGGTAAACTTCGCTTCTACGGCTTTCAAACGATAAAATTCAAGCTTATCTCATCGTAACCTGCTTTCGTGAAAATTATCCCGCTCTATCTCATTGCGATACGCTCCGCGTAACATTTCACAGCACTCCGTAGAGCATTCATGAGCACTCTAGGACGCTTGGAAACCCTTGATTACTTCCCCTGAGGTGTTAAGAATGCCGGTAGGAAATTACGGTGGCCGAAAAAGGCTCCCGTAAAGTAGGTAAAAATGTTGGAGGATATTTCTCAAGGGAGGTGCCGGTAGGTGCGGGATGGTGGTACTATTCCTCGAGGGCGCGGTCGCACCGACAATTAGTTAGCGTTTTTTTCCTCAAGAGGGCGTTTATCTCCCGTTTAATTCTCACCCTCGAGTTCTCGGTGGAACCTCTTCCGAGACCAGAAGAAAGGATCGGCGCTCACAATTCGTTTTTTCTTCTGGAAAACCTCTCTCGCCATCGCAGTCGGTTTCATTGTCTCAGCGGGGCCGCTGAAGAGGTGGCGACCGCGGTGTGGAGGGCCTCAGGAGTGGTTGACTTCTGAGTGGGAAAAGGGAAGAATGGTTTCTGGAGAGGTGGTTTTCGGATGGTGGAGATGACCGAGAAAAGATGCTGCCGAGTGGAAGACAAAAGAATGTCGCATTGCGTTCAGTCGTTGACTTTTCAAGTTGCGCTTGCCGGATCTGCTGGGATTTGATGTTTGAGTAGGAGTCGGTGATTTGCATGGCTGAGTGACGCTTTTTTTCTTATGTGACGCCGTCGGAATTTTTTTAGGAAAGTGCTAAATGTCTGATTTTGTTGTCATTGTGTTCCGTTGCTATAAATGTATATAAATGTATATTTTATACTATGAAAGTACTTTCATTGAAAATTATCACGTAGGATTTTATTTTGTTGATTCCTCTATAGATTACGTATCCAGTAACTAATGGCGAGTACATCTCACCATTATTAAAATCCTCACTATTAGAAATCTCAAATTAATGTTTTCCTATGAAGTTTTGAAATGTTTTCACATTTCCAAGGTATCGCGTTTATTTATTTATATATTTAGCGCCCGCGTGAAAATCAGCACTATTGAAGTTATTAATTATTACTTATTAGATTAATCGTAATTAATTTTTGTCTGAGGATTAGCAACTTCCATCCAAAAATTCCAGCTAGACTAAACTAGCAACTTCCACACTAAGATACTTCCGTACTCATTATAATATGTAACTTTAGAATTTCGTTTTTTTACCTTTGTATGTATACTCTTAATTGTATATTGTGTTGTTATTTTATTATAGCACATGTAATATGATATACCTACTTGCGCTAAATAAATAATGATGATGATGATAATGGTGATGATAATGATCATCAATTCAATTCAATTTATTACGTAATTGGCTGATTACAAAAAAATAATTGCAAAAAATATACACAATTTGGCTTATTACAAAAGAATAATTACAAAAAACGTAGAAATATAGTTAGTGTCACAAGTATCGCAAAGATTATCAGCAAGGTCCTTCTGAAGCAAAGAAGGCTCATCAGAAAGTGCCTTATTTTACACAAAGTGATACAAAGTTATTAAATATCTCACGTAAAGTAAAAACAATATCACAAAAATTATGCTAAGAGAAAATTAGGTTACAACAGTGTATTTTTAATATAGTTAAAATTAACAAAACTATATATTACATTATTTACAAATTTGCACATTACATAATTTACCATATTGCATTATTTACAATATTACAAATTAAATTATTTACATTATTACATGTAGTTAATAATTACACCATTAGATATAACACATTTTTAGTGTAATTCAAGGGAATTTCGCAATAACCAGTTTTCTTCCAACTTCCTCCCTAAATCTAATGATAACGTAAACTGATTTTTTGTAACATGTAAGCCCTGCGAATCTCCAGCGGTGCTTACATGGCATAATTGCGAGGTGCTATCCTATAGCTTCCATTCGTTTTATTCGGCTCTCTTCTCATAGGGAGGGTTTGAACCCCCAAAACCACCAACTTGGCTCTGCCTCTACTTCTGAGCTATAATTTTTTAAACCCAGATAATAGAGAAAACAAATCTGCAGATTGGTGTATTCGATCCTAAAGAGTATTTTTCAGTCATTCAATACTTGACATTCATCCAGCAGACGAAGGTTCAGACGATAAATTGAGCGCAGAGCGAACCCCTTTCCAGTTTCGTTTTTTTTTCCTTTGTTCTTATGGTTAAACCTCTAAAACCACCTCCTTGATTACGCCTTCGGTAGAGTATAACCCTCCAAGGAGGGGGTGCCCAAAATAGTTTGCGTAGGTCGTTTCCTACAAGGGTGAAGTGTACAAAAGCCTTCCTCATTTTGTGGAGAATGATGAAATAAAGTGCACATGTGATACAGATCGATTTGCGTTAGTTATAAAACCCGCAGTTTCCAATTGAACGCAATTAAATAACTCTAGCAAATCAAATGTTTAGAGATAATGGCTTGTTTTTTCTTAGGATAGAACGGCTTTCTACCTCGCCTTACTATCCGAAGGGGTGATATCCAGACTCAGAGGTCTCCTGAATCCTTTACGAAAGCAAATTCTATTTTGATAGCTGATTTTCTCTTTTAGGACGATAGTACTACTACTCACGACGAAAAACTGATCCCTTAATAACATCCGCCCCCCACGATCCCTGCCCTTTCAACGCTCCGTTTCCATCGCATTAATTCTAAAGAATTCGCTAAGGAGATTGAATTTTCCCGCTAGAGTAAGAACCGATTCGAAAGAAAGTGGATTTTAGGAAGGAAAAGGAAGACGTCTCCCGTCACACGTAAACACGGTCTTTTCCGGACCATCGGATTCCCTTAATCCATCGTTGCTTTGCATATCCTTGACCATTGACCGGAAGGAGGTCAACGGAGGTGGACTCATGGAAGTTCCAATAATACTCTCACGGTTTTAGAGAAGTTCTGAAACCCATTGATAGGGAAAGCTGAGGTGGGGGGAGGGTCGAGTAGGATTCATTCAAATCTCCGTCCCCCAGCCAGAAAAGTCTTACCCTTTGAGTGGGGAAATTTTTTTGTGCGCTTTTTTTATTCCCCCGTTCAAGTATGCTTTCGAACCAGTTATTTAAATGTATTTGGACCGTTTAAGATGAACGAATTTCTGGAGTAAATTGGTCATGCGAAAGCGCAGCGATGCAAGGGACAGTGTAATTTTAAAGTGGCGTATTTAGGAGGTAATGCATCATTTTCATCTCACGAGCATTAAAAGTTCGATCCCTTTAGTAAATATACATATTTACATTAATCTGGCTGGATTTTATTTCTACCAAAGTCATTCTCCTTATTCTGGTGTTTTTCAAACAGGTCTACGTTCTTCGGGCTACCCATCGCACAAACTTATTTCTCTCATAAAGCAAATTAGAAGGATAACCGATGTCCGGGCTTGTATGTATAAACCGAATTTTTTTTACTTATAAGGAGTTCGTAGGTCTTACACTCAGTCATATTTCGCTAGTTATCTCAGATCGGGATGTATTTGAATTTGTGTGTACATCACAAGGAAGAGGGTAAAGGTGATCATGCACGCAAAGGTGTGCACATAGGAAAAATCCCAAGGAATAACGGACGTGAAAAAGGCCTGAGAGGGCTCGAACCTGAAATCTTCCACTCATCCAATTAAGCTACCCAGCCCGAATATATTCTTGCTCCCGTCAGACTTTTTTCATGTTTTTTCCCTGGGGTTTTCGTACGTAGTTTTTTACACTTTCCACCGATTTTCTATAGTGTGTACGTATGTACGAAGATATTTTTGAGAATAGAAGAAGCTAGTAGCAGATAAATAAAATACGAATTACTATTTTATTGATCACAAAGTTGGAAGTTCGTCAGAAATTTTCAACTTCCTGTGTTTGCAATTCGTAGTAAACATTAAGATAGAGAAAATTAGGTTTCGCAACGCTGCGCAAAATTCGAGCACAAGAATCAGATTCTATGAATTAAGATTTGAACTACGCATTTTCCCTTAGAAGGGATGTAAACCCCTCTGTACATTAAGAACCTTTACGTTCAAGTATTGCCCAAGTTATTAGTGCAATTACAGGTTAAATACTGAAGCATATATCAAAAAATGACCAAAACATTTGGACTCGTTACTTGCTTGAACTTTGCAATCATTCCTTAATTCGGTGGGCCTTTTCATTCTTTGGCACTTCCCTTCAAAACCACTCAAGCACCGTATAATTTCCTACCCATTCATTACTTAACAACTCTTCTCCACAATGTGAGCTACTTCAATTTACTACGTCTAGCTTCTTTGTAGGAAATTTGGCCATTTGTCCAACCTTATTTTAACATTTGGCCAAGAGCCTTCCCTTCGCTTCCGACAGAATCACCCCTCAGCTCCCCAACGGGTCATTCTCGGTGAATTTATGGGAATTCTCCACACATATTCCGTTCTCCTGTCCTTTAGCGATTTTCGTGCAAATATCTTTATCATCTTTGATAAGCCCCTGTCAAAACTAAAGTCTGCCACGGTGATCGGCTCTGCCGCGCGCTATATCATCTGTTAATCTGCGAATCTGGGACTGTAAAGGATTCAAAAGAGCAAAACCATGCCTGAAATAATGGTCGAATAAGCGAAAACTAGTTCGCAAGTGCTTTATGATTGTCTGTAGAGGACTAATCTTGCTCTGTTTTATTATTTGAATAGCCTAGAATTATAAACAATTTTTACTTACGAATATTTTCGGTATAGACTGTAATCTTCTGGAAAACTTTCTCTCTCTAGCCTCTCACGTCACGGTTGCTGTTGTTGTTGAATTTCAATTAGTAACCTTTATTAGATTTGATGGGTTGTTCTTACGTATTTATTTCGCAATCCCACAACAAGCAACCAACCCCCAATATATTTTGATAAAAGTTTCAACGATTTAACACGTGATATTTGTGGAGGCATTTGTGTTTTTTATGATAAACAACGAAAACGTTAGAAGACAGCAAAGATTCGTTTTTCTACAACATTATCGAGGTATTTTTAAATTTTAGGTGAGCTTTCATCCATAAATCTATAACATGAAGTTAAATAGAAGTTTAGGTGCTTTCTTTGGCACACAGATTTGGAAAAATACGGATGTTTCAGTGGAGTGCACTGCGTTCCATGAAATTAAAAATGCAATAGCAGTTCACCTTCTTTGTTGATAACAAAGTTGGTGAATGACACAAAGACTTGAAAATGTTCCGCTCTATTAAACTACAATATAATATAGTCGGTAATGGTATTGATAAGATATGATGTAACGTGATAACAAAAAATGACTTTTCCACTTCCACCGCAGGATTCCTGAAATTTATCTCTTAATNAAACTATTTTTGTGTAAGCACCAGCTTTTTCGGCAAGAGCAATATGTTCTTCAAAACTTTGCTAACTTATACTACAATGTACAGCTAACGTAAAAAACATTACAAAGTTTTACATATAAAACTACAGAAAATTAGTATTCAACCATCTCCTCCATTAATTATGTTAGTTTGCAAACTACGCTAATGTACAATTTACACAGCTATAATTCGCAGAATGACCTTAACTACTACGTACATCATGTTCATTTTACAACTGGAAAAATTGAGCAGAATTCCTGCGTATACAAATACAGTCTCGTTACGTAAAATAAAAAAGAAAAAAAAGAATTAAATCATAAGCAGTGCCCATCAAACAACAACAGTTTAGGACAAAAGTGTTAAGCGTTTAGGATAAAAGGATTTTAGGATAATATAGAAAATATTAGGATAAAAGCGTCATCTATATTATATCTCTGATTCTACACAATACATCACTCGAATATATATTTCCAGTCTTCGTTTCGCTTAGAATTCTCTTAAGCTTCGTAGAGGGATCAAATAGAGGAAAAGGAAAGGATAATTTCAGCAGATTTAGAAAAAGTGAAGGAAAAAAAAGTAGTCCAACCTTAAAAATCAGCGCAAGGATCGGTTTGGGATGGGCGTGGCGGAGGAACGTTGTATAAACATTAGATCGGTTCGGGGGACTTAAAAGCGTTTGAGGAGGAAAAAGTCCTCCGCCCATAGGATGAAATGGAGCATCTACAAAAAGAGGCGTATCCCTTTTTTTAAACGGGCCCCAATTATCGCAGCGAGGGAATAAAGCGGGGATTAACCTTTTCCCGAAGTCTTCTACCCTTTTCCCACCCTTCCGAAGAGGGTCAAAAGGAAAAAAAGCACAGAAGTTGAGGTTTGGAACCGATCAGTTTTTCCGAAAGAATGGAAACAATTAAGTTTTACCCGAGATCTACCGCTTTCGAAACGAAGCCTTGTCTTCGACAAGGTGACTTCTCTATGGTGACGATAACAAAGAGTTGAAGAAATCCGACTGGTTTCTGTGAAACTGAAGGTGAAATTACACCTTTGCACTGACGTACGCATTCGAGTGCTTTTTGAGTTGAATTTATTGCTCGAATTTTCGATGTGGCGATTCAATTCCTTTATAAACACAATATTATTTTATAAATGTGTAGTAGTTCTGTTAAGATCTTAGCAGGGAGGTAGAGCCAGAAAGTTCTTAAGGGGGAGAGTCCAACATTTTTTTGCCTGTATATTATACCCTTCCTTCGCAAATTTTTCGCCACCAATTCCTTGATCTACTTTGAAGCCGAACCTAAGGAGAGGGTGGTCCGGACCCCAAGAACCCCCCCGGACTTTGCCACTGACCCTTAATATTGCATAAATTCTTTTATAACTAAAGAATTCTGTAATTGTAATCGGATACGTATTCGAGAGTGGCGCAAAAAATGACATATGTGCCCCTTCTTAAAAGGAAATAGAGGGGACGTTAGTTTTTTAATAAGTTTTAAGAAGTAAGTTACCCATGTTGATTCTCTTTTGGTAAACAAATTTCTCATGACCCCAGTTTAAGGCGGTTTCTGAATACGTCTGCAGTAGCTCCTATTTTCTGTGTCTGTGTTGATGGCATGTACATAGGTACTCGAGTATAATAAATATTATTCTAATAAAATTCTAATATCCGTATTCTAATAAAATGTATTTTTCTCCTTTCAGGTAAGATTTGGCTTCTCTGTTCCTTTCGTGTTAAAAGCCTGCATCCACGGGCTACAGGAGTAAGTACTGACCTATGTTATAGATAAAATCTTAGTTAGTGCACTGCGGTTATTTTAGATAGCATTCCTTATTTGCTTTACATTTATTAGAGCCGTGAGGCAAAATTTACCTGTAGATTTATGGATTTTCTTAATCCAATCACCGTTCAACGAAGACCCCGGGAGTCCTTTAAAGTTTGCAGACGCATTAAAGTCTTGCTTCCACCTTGCAATTGTTGTCTTAATTGAATATCCTCTCTTTTCTCGTATTTAAAGACGATCTTCACCAATATCTCAAAGCAGAAGCGGATTATATGAAATGTTTACACCGATAAGAATTAGATGTGTCAAATTAGTAATTTATGATTTGGTTTTTTTAGTCCGTAGGTTCTTTTGTATGTATTTTAGCTGACTTCAAAAAGCACGGACAACAGTTAATGTATTACTCAATATTACGACGTGGGAAATATTTAAATGCTTCAAATGTGAGGTTAATTTCTTTCTCGCGCAATGCTGCATAATCATTTGAGCTATTGTTGTCGTATATATGTCAATTACAGGAATTTCATCGTTTCGAAATTTGACAAGCTCTATAGCTATTAATCAATGCTATATGTCAATTCAATACCATTTTGTATGGAAGTTAACATTTAATTGATTCATGAGTGTTTAGGGAACTTCGTCATTTCCTTAAAAAATTTATTTCTCGGCTATAGATACACCGAAAACGTACAAAATTCTAATTGAATATAATATAAATGAGAACGTATCATATGCTGGTTTTTTTTATCAGCTTACAGCTTATGGTCCAGCTAATTTGAGTAGGCCAGAAAAAAATTATATCCTTGGGAATCGATGATTGTAGTAATAATAATCATAGCATTAATAATAATAATAATAAAACGATGGAAATAAAAATGTGTAACTAGTTCCCGTAATCATATCAACAAAAGGGGTAGTACAAAAACAGCATTTTAAAAACGTTAAAAACTGAAATTAACTTATAATTAATTCAAAAATCGGTAATCCTGGATACCTGTCACTTAATCAGAACATTTTTAAATGAAGACCAATGACTTTTGTAATCGTATGGAACTTGACATCAGTCCGATCCCATTACATCTTCACTTCGTGGCGAGGACGAAGTAAATAATGATAATAATAGTTAATTATTCATCACACACACGTTATAAAAGAATCCAATGATATTTGATGTAACAAATTAAATAAATAACTCGAATAGAGCTTCAAAATAAATAAAATCTTCCGATCGTGTATTTATCTGAACCCATATCAATGCGAAGTGGGCGATTTTACAATGACTCAAATGGAAACAACACAAAGGGAGTCTATCGTCGAGGGTATTTTAAAAGGGACGCTTCTTCACGGCTCCTATTCTTCTTCCGTTGTCCTCGAGTGACTCGCAAATGTTTTTCCTCTCGGCTTTTTGTTGCCACGGTGATGCAGCATCATTTCTTCGATGCCACAGAATCTTGAGGCGAGCTCCCGCTTTGGTTGCCACCGTGGGAATTTCCCTTCCCAAACAAACACTATAGCGACGCATAGGTAAACTAAGCCGTCTACTCCGTCTCGTAGTCAAGGTAAACATAAGACATCCATAAGCACCTCTCGTTCCACTGAAATTAATATTTATAATTCGTTCCCTGGTTCCCTTACGCGAACAAACATCATGAGAGGGTAATTATGTTTTTAAGATGGCCTTAAGTCGTTGGGGAAATAGATTTTGGTCTCTGTAAAATTAACCGCTATTAGAAATCGATCGTTTCTTATTTGCTCTGTAAACTGTGGATGACTAAGGTATTCGTATGCCAGGGCCACTACCTTTGATGAATTGGGCTATGAAATTAAAGTTATGATTAAATAATTTTTGTATTCTGTTTAACTTTTTTTGGTACAATTTCATCCTTTTTTACCCACTTTTTCGAGTGGATTTTTATATGCGGTCTAATAAATGTAACTAGCCCAATATCGGCATTATTTTCAAGTGTAAATATCGGTATTAACGCGAGTTTTATAAGCGTATGTAACTGATTACTGTTGGAACATCAAGATCATAAGTTCTAAAAGCGTGTGCTTACTGATTTAAACAGAAAAGCTTTTAAAATAATGCGCTTCAAATTATTGTGATCAAGCTAGATCAGTGACCGGAGCATGTCATCTCGAAGGCGGAACCGATCTTGGAAATATACTCAAGTGTTCTTTCTTTGGAAATTTTTGGAAATGAGTTTTTCTTCAAAATTAGGGATGTTAGGAAAAAAGAACTAGGTATTTCCGAAAAGCCATACTATGAGATGCGTTAAACTTGCGTGCTCAATCGCTTAAACCCTGCTACAGATTCGAGTTAACGGATAAAAATTAAGACGAGAGATTTAGTTTTGATTTTATTTATAACGTAATCGAAAAACTATTTGAATGAAATCAAGTTTGCCCGGGGTTTCTAGTAATTAGACTTGCAACGCAGTTTACCGGGTGTCTCTAAATCTAACCGTTTCTGAGATAGGGAGGGGGACAGACGGACGGACGGACACTTCGGAAATTATATATAATATGATTATTTACAGAAAGATGGGAAAGAGCACATTACTTTACTGTGGAACAAAAAGTACTTATATTTTCATACTGTACGTATTGTTTTATGATCTTCAAGTAGAATATATTATCGTTTCCTTTGCTTTATTAATCAGACTACGCTCTTACGCATTTTTTTTACTTCAGAATTCATTAAAATAAAATCATAATTTCTAAGAGAATCTTAAGGATAAGTTGTGTTGAAATGTTGCATTTTTGAGGACAATAAAACTGCTACAACATCAACTACAGTACAATACAAACTTCTACTTATTGGGCGAAATTGGGACTAGAGATTTCCATCTTCCATTTAACCCTTAAATAGAAGATGGGACCCTTCAACTAACTCTCAATGACTCAAATATTATTATTTCTATACATATGGAAACAGGAGAACCCAAATTAAATCCATTTTTATAATTTTTACGTAGACAGACAACTATTCCCTAACCGGAAAAATGCGACTATCCGGGACTCGAACCCGGGATCCTAGAGACTTAAGTTAGCACTTAACCACTCCACCACCTCAGCCAGTTAGAAATCTTGTTTATATATTTTTCACGTCTCTTATTTCACTGTGTTGAAATGAGGTGTATTACTCCTCTATTCTGGAAAAAGTAGGTTTGTAGACATACCCACAGATAACAGTATGAACTAGTCGGTTGAATTTTTCATTATAACATAGAAAAGGCCTATTTATTGTGTTAATTGATAACTTCTCGAACCGGTTAATGTTACACATTCGGAAATGTCCTCTAAATATACGTATTTCAGTCAATGGATAAGAAAACCCCTTTGAGTTCCATCTTTCTTCTCAGTTTCAGTGACGTATTCCTGTTGTGACGTTGAGGTACACATATTTTTTTCTTTCAAACGAATTATTTCATCCCCGAGCGCTCCATCTACCGAGACAACTCCACCCCTCGCCCGTCATTCTACCGCTCGGAAACAAATGAGCGAAGTTAAAGATTCCGTTCTCGCCTCCGTCTTCTCTTTTTTCTAAATCATCCCTCGCAATTCCTCCAGAAAAAAAGGCTTTTCCATTTCGTTCCAAGGTCGTTTTCCCCTCTTTTCCTTATGCTTCACTTCACCCCTTTATGCCGCATTCCAATCTCTGTCTCCTCTCCAATCTGCTTTTCCCTTTACTTCTTTTTTTCCAAACGCCTTTCCCTACCTTCTCATTATCCGCCATTTGCAAAACCGTTCCCTGACCACTCGTCGCCTCTTTTTTTTCCTTCTCCGCTCCACTCCCTTTTCCTCCCTTTGATTTTCCCCTTCGCATTTTATCAGCAATATTTTACTCTTGGTTTTTATACCATAACTTCGTTTGAAGAACGTATTTGATATTTTGGTACAAAATGGAGAGAAATATCTTTCTCGATCAATTTACACTTAGACCCTATATTATGATGTATACAAACATGGACGTCAGCTAATTCTTAAGGGCCAGATCATATAAAATCTAAATGATTAGGAGTCACTTTGTGGAAAGCCATATCGGAAACAGGCGAAAGGAAAAACCTTAGTAATTTTCCACAATATATTTCAGATACGATCGGTTTCGCTACCGGAGTACCATCTTCAGGTATTATCGTTTGTTAGAGTTTAAGCGATGAGTATCGTTAGTCTCCTATTTATATGATGGATTAATATGCAAATCAACTATATTATTCATTTGAACTCTTAAAAAACATCTCTCATTTTCGTTTCNTTTATTTCGTTGATACGGAATCAAATAAAACAATAGAATACGATAGTAAACTATTTCCTTTATTATAATAAAACAGTTAACTTGTTGGATAGCAACAGACATGCCAATAAGGTACAAAAATACAGTATTCAAAACGCAATAAACATCATGCTCTAATGAGACAATACCAATGAAAAAATTTCTAATGTCCAAATCTTTTATTCGAGATGCTATTTAATTAAAATTTATGGGCTAATTTACCATTTGGCTCATATTTTTAGGACCTATATTATATGAAAATAATGTTCTTTTCTAGACCCTGGTATTATAATGTTTGTTAGAGTTAATCTCCATGCTAATGCATCGTATATAAAGGAGATTAACTATAACCTTCCCTTAAACTCTAACAAACATTGTAATACCAGTCCCTAAAGTGAGCATTGGTTTACTTAGCAGTGAAATAACAGGTACATTTAAGTATACGTTGTAATACCGGACGTTATACTGGGGAAGTTTCACGTAAGATTCTGCATTGTAACATCAGTATTCTTTTACAACAGTAATATTGCATTTTTTTAGCACTCCGTGACACTCATATACAGCGATCTTGATAGAAGGAAATAAAGTTTGATGAAATGTGAAAATATGTTAAAATTGTTTCAAAAGTATGCATAGAACGTACGTTTAGTTTTTTAGATACCTTATCACGTATTTTATGCTCAAATTTACGTGGTAGTTGACGCTAGCGTAAGAGATACCGCATTTTGTACTTAAAATCCTGTTAGCACTAAACGGTTTTAATAAATTGAAATAGGGGCGTAGTATTTACTGAACACTGAGTCACTCCATAATAGGATCGATTAAAATGAAATTCGCTTCCATTTAAAACGGCCGTAAAGTCTGATTAATCCAAGTTGTTATAGCGACCAGGCAATTAAACCGGTGTCTAGGCAACCATAGAATATATGTCACCAAATAACCATCACTCGTTCCCTTGACATCTCATTCCAGCCCATTAGGTGTCACTCCATCCATTAGTGTCAATTTCAAAACCGTGGTCCCTTTATATAAATATCCCCTTTAGCGTTGGAGGGCTCTTCATATAGATTAGGCCGAAGGAAGGGCTTCTCAGGTGGCGACGTATACTCCACGATTTGGGGAAGATAAAATCATTTGTTTTGGGGACCGGTGTTCTCTTGACGCGCTGGAGGCGTCGTGGACCAAATGGATGTGGCTTTCCAGAAACATCGGCGGTCGGAATGGCGCTGGAAGTTAGGTCAGTGGACAAAGGGAGGGCGCATTGCAGAGGATCCGAAATTTTTGTATTCCGAGCATTCGGATGGATAACAGGGCTCCGAAAGGAGTGCATTCAATGGAAAACGCTGGTGCAACCCTCCCCAACTCCGACCGTGTTTTGCGATAAGGATTGGCTTTCTTTATTTCCCTGCGGTTGTCCTCCATTCGGGTCCGCATTTGTGCAGAGTAAATATGATGTTTAGGAGGGAATTTTGCTTCCATTACGGACAAAACGCGAGCATTTTCAGTGGGAGATTATGTTGGTAGCATTTCCATCTTTATCTATTTTTATTCGGAATGAGCACGAAGTTATTCTGATTTCGCAGTTCCGTCTGTATGAAACTGTTCCATTCCTTGGATATTATTTATATTTATTTAAAATCCCAAGCTTCAATTGCGTTTTTCATTGCCAAAGCATTTCTTTTCACCCTTTCTAAATTTTTCTCTTCTTCTTACCCTTCATTGTTTACTTCCCTCCTTGTCATGGGCGTTTTCCTGCGGAAATTTTTTCTTAAACTTAAGATTTAGGTTTTTTTTAACCCACGTAATATGTCCTTTCATTTGTTGGTTTTTCTGTTTCGTATCTCCCAAACAGCTAACTAACTATAAACTGACGTCAAACAAAGCGATCTCTTTCTTTTAAATGTTCCACGACAAAGGGTTAGATGTAACAAGGGACTACGAAGTACCTATTTCGCCCTTCGTGAATGACGTTTTATTATTATTTTTGTTGTTGTTATGGTTGTTAATGTTATTATTAATTATATTATTATGATTATCATTGTTATTAAAACATTGGAAACAATCGCTAAAATCCAGCTCCTCGAACTACTTTTCCCTAATCACACAACTCCTCATTTTCGAGACAAGTGTTCATACGACTGTTATAATTTAATATAATTCGTTACGTCCTTCCCTTGGAATTATAGCACGTATATCACGCTTCATATGTTTTCTTTATAACTCGGAATTAAATTAAACTCGTAGCCTCAATGCTAGGCACATTCATAAGCCCTTTTCAGATGTCTCCAATTAATCCCAACTGGTCCTAATGCCCCACTTCTCTCTAGTTTTTCATTCGCTTAATAGGATTAAAACATTAACGTCTTTCGTTTTTCGGAATCATAATTTTAAACGAGGCCTAATTCATCACGAAGGATTTATACCCGTAAGCCGGACGCCTCTCGGAACGCACTAATAAGCATTTTAAATTGTAGCCATACGTCACGGTTGCACGCTAATGCGATTTTTTTCACTCTTTAAAAGAAAACAGTTGAACTCCGATATTTTTTGTAGCGCTTGATTCCAGTTGTAACGGATTTCAAAAGGTATCAAATGCATGGGAGACTTTTCCCGTACATAGAGGTTCGATTAAAAATGATTTTTAATTCATAGTACTCTGTTTATGGCTTATGAACGGTGATTTCTGTAGTTTTTAAGTGCGTTAAGTGGACCATAACCTTGCTCTAATAGTCGATGAAATACGGGGTTAAATTCAGTGTAGATTTTGGCGAGGAATTGTTCAAATTTCTCTTGCTTAATTGATTTAGTACACTATTGAATGATTAGCTATATTTTTTGTTGCCCTGAAATAAAAATTTGGAGAATAAACCTTATCAACAGTATGACAGTTCGGGATACTTTTAATTCATTACGCAGTAATATTGATGGTTAGAACAAACGCAGAGATACTAGAGATAATCGGGGAAGAGAGGGTTTTGACTGGAGTAATTAAACATCAGAATTGAATTATTATTGCATAAACATCGACGTATTGTTTATTAAACATAGGAAGGGAAATGGGGAATTAAAGGAAATGGGGGGCTCAAATACTGAGAGGAAAGAGATTGCTGAAGAATGTTATTCAGGGAACAGTACAAGGAAAAAAGCAGAAGGGAATACAAACACAAAAGTTATTAAATGACATATAGGGTGTGTTACCTAGCAACGAAATTTAGCAACGAAAGAAACGGCATCAAATAGGGAATTTTAAGGCAGATGAACCTATAGAAAGATAGAACTTTCATTTATTGATTTTTAAGCGATGGTACCGTTAAACGAATGTGTGTGTTCTCTTCCAAATGTTGTATAAATATTCAAAACGTTAATGTTTAAGGATTAATGCGTTTGATGAAGGTATCTCTATTACGTGTAATTCTTCCAAACCCGTCTTTATAAACGTGATATTCGATAAAAATTAAGAAACATTGGGTAGGCATTTTAACAGATATTAGGTAACTTCTAGAAACATAATTGTGCTACTGAAAGTATACGATAAAGTAAATTCAAAATTTAAGTTCTATATTCTCATTACTTTACTGAAAATGAGTCAGAAGAGTGAAAAATGTAGAATCAATGTGTGTGTTGGTAGCAGAGGATGGGTTAACGTCATGAGTTATCTTGGATGCAAGAATTTTGTATGCATTGAGGAAGAGAAAAGATCCGTAAGCGGGAAGATGGAAGGCAAGCCATCTGAAAAGCAGCGGCGAGGAAGTCATATGAATTCCTAAAGCAAGATTCCTTTAGAGGAAGCTGTGCAGATTTTGGAATCCGTTGCGAACCGTTGAGAAAATATCTATGGAAGATCCACAGTTAATTTTTCGGCACATTTTTTCGTGTTTCGCATTAATTATGCCACTCGCTATCTTATTCTACCTAATAGCTTTATTAATGCTTCTTTGATATCATTATGATATTTATGAGCGTGTTAGAATGTTGTTTTTTTATCATATTGGTCTAAATGCTATTCGGTATAGTAATACTGTATTGTATGGAAATACACTGATTAGTGAATCTTTAATACAAATCCATTTTATGAATTAGAAATTACTCGCCAGAGTCTTTTATCTTGAAATAGTTTCATTATAAGGATAGAATAATATTGCCTTCATGATAAGGGCAATGCTGTTTAACTCACTGAACCAGACCTGTTAGTTGAAAAGTGTAGTATGATGAATTGCACTTGTCATGGAGTTCAGTTTGAAGAGAGACTTAAATCCATAACATTATTACGGCTCTTTCAAACCTAAGTATCCTATTATCACATTCATGAACAAGAAAATGAAAGGTATGTATTTTTCTACAACTTTTACAAAAAAGGAATCAAAGATAATCCAATCAAAATGTTCTTGGATCTCCATACTTCACAAAAGTTATTATTATCATATAATGTTAGCATAGTAGTGCAACGGTGGGTTGGGCGATTGAGTTACTTCTTACTCCGGAAGGATGCCTATATTTCAGATTGTAAATAAGAAGTAATAATCTTTGTACACCTAACTTATATATTTACAAATGCATTGTGCAAACATTTGTCTCAGAAGCACTGAGAACGTTACATATTCCGCGATCGAGGTTCTTCATGTCACCACGAGGAGTTTCGCCCAAGAATTGGGGTGTAGCATCTCAGTTATACCTCCGTGCTTATTGAGTCTTCCGTTTTATTTCAAATCGACATAAATAACGGGGAAATTTTTTCCAGCTGACACTTGAATATCCTCGTTTCCTTGGAAAACTTTCAAATGTCAAATACTATAATTTAGAACCGGATTGGAACATATTTGTCGATCCATTCTGGTATTCCTCCAAGCTTGGATATTTGCTGTCTGAATAACCCGATGATGATGCTTCTCCGGAAAATGCGATATTTTTGCGTCCCGTTAAATAACATGTACAAATGAAATATCAGACGTACGAAATTGTTCATGTAGTATAAATATCTCCGGCATTTTTTTTAATCAGCGAAGCACGTTGAAGAATTCGTACGTGTAAGTGGGCATCCGCGAACGATATCGGATGCCAATGAATAGAGAAAAAGATTTTTCCGATGCGCGTCACTCAAACGTATTCCTCCGGAAACATTAAATATGTGCCTCGGAGCTGTTTTCTTTCGAATTCTTCATGAATCCGTAGTGGGAAAAATATCCGCCTCTCGTTCATAACCGATTTTCTCTTCCAGACCATAAATTCCGATCCGAAGAAGAGAAAAATATCAAATCTCGTAAAGATCGGGATTTTATCCCCTCGGCAGCGGGAGACCACACCTAAGGGGAAAACCAATCCTTTCTTTTATGCCTCCCGAACCTCATTTCCAATACACCTGTACCATGAGACTACTCGTCATCTTTAGTCTTGTGGCAGCGGACGGGGTTATCCTCTTACAGGCATTTCAAGACACCCGTGTCTCATCCTTTTCTTGGAATAGGGATGCTTTGACTATTTTGGAGGTCTTCGAAATGACTCAGTTTCCCGTGTGTCGTTTGCGTTCGTGACTCCATTATCTCCGTATCTTTTCCCTCGTTATTGCCTTTTCTCTATCCCTTATTTTCTGTGCTTTTTTCTCTATATTTCGGATCTTCCATATGTTAGAGCCTGGGATTCTGGCTACGGCCCGAAGGGCGGATTTGGCCCGTGAAAAAAAGGATGGTGGGTTATTTATTTTTGGTTTAATAGGTGGATTAAGTGTGTGTCTTTGTCTGTACTCTCACATGATGAAATCTGAGAAGTTCCTTTTCACGTATTGTCTGCCGTATTCGTTGTCATGGTATTCGTTGTTTGATTACGATCGACTACTACTTCACTCATTCCTTTTATGATGTAAACAATTTTGAAGGTAAACAAATAAATGTTTCCATAGATACGGCCCGCCTAGAACTTTCCATTCTCTTATTTACATTTACATTAGTACCCCGCGAGTCGCCGTATGGCGTATGGCAGGGGGTGTGAAAACGTTTAACTCCATAATTGGCTACCTGATTTGTATGCTTAATACTTACGTGGCCCGCCTCACAATAAGTTCGGCGACCCCTGTGTTAGAAGATTCCAAAGAGTTTCAACCACATACGCTCTTATAAATAACGGGATTCCCTTTTCTGCTTAATCCTTAATGGTACGCTTTTCTTGAATATGGCGTAGGCTTCGGATATGTGCATGCACGTATGCATTGCATAACAAAATATTCGGTGGAATAATTAATACAAAGGCTTGTACAATAGAGTGGGATATGCTTTTATTGATAAAACTCGATAAATGTTTAAGCAGTAAAGAGAACAATTTGTTTCTTTAAATCGTATTTATATATATTAAAAGCATGAAAATCTTTACAAAAATTTAAGATAAATTTCATTCTTATACAACGCAATTTACATTATCATGGTTTAATTAATATTTAATGAGTGAATTAACTGAACAAAGCATAAATGACGAACGTTTTAGAGAGGGGTTGAGAATTGGGTAGATTCGAAGATTCTATTTATTCACAAAAGAATAAGTAAAAATAAATTCACATTAAATAACGTATTTAGGGGTTTTTAAGATGTATTGATTTTAGTTTTGAGGATGGTTCAATTAATAAGCATATATTTATAATTAGCTCGAGAAATGCGAGATTAACTCCCCAGCTCGGCCCGGCATTACTATGTATACTATACTTAAAATGGACTTTAACTAATGTTCACTATTGGCCTTATACTATACATATTAACTGAAGATTATAGCTTATCTTTTAGGTATATGATGGAATAGGATGGACGTTAACTTTAATCTTCATTTTACCTCTAACGAACACTTGAATAATAATAATACATGAATAATACTGGGTCTAAGTTTTAAGAAATAATTCAAAAGAATAGCTTTTCGAAACGGAAATCAGGCCAATAATTTTCTGATTCCGATACCTTAAAACGTTCCGATATTCCCGATTAATCGTCCCATCACTACTTTCAGTGTAATGGTGAATAATTTTACCAACGGAAATTCACAAATGGAACTTTATCCGATTCATAGGGACACATGCTGAAAACTGTATCGAAGTTTGGCTGCGGTATGTATGACATCCCATGGCTCTTCGATTCTTTGTCCTTCCCATCTTCCGATCGAAAGGGAGGCTGGGGTGGGTGGTATGCTCTTGGGGTAGTCGATCCCATGCGGCTCCTCAGACGTAGGAATTCCTCAAGGATAAGTCGGTGGTCTCCATATAACATTATCTGAAGGGAGAGTTCCTCGGCGAATGCGACGGGAAATTGTAAATATGGGCTCCTCCCCGTCGTAAATTTTTCGCCTTTTCGCGATAATCCCATACATTCGCCAGGACCACACGTGCTGTATTTTAATGGGTTGAGCGGATGCTGAATTTGAAGGCGGGAGGGGTTCCGCGAATTTTTTCGAAAGTGGAATGGCTGCATGTTTATCGATTGGACATTTACAAAAACATATATATGCTGATGAAAGCTCGCGGACTTTCTAAACATAGCATTCCTGCGTAGCGAGGAAATCGAGGGGTAACTACCCCACTCCTAATCTTGCCTAGTGATCCGTAATCCCTGTAAAAGGCTTTTTTACTTCGGAGGGTTTGAGGTTCAAACTAACCTTCAGAATGGTTACTTAATGCTGATGAAAAATTGGTAAAGTGATACACCTTTAAACTGGGTCATACTTACGGGGAATGTGAAGCATGTCGACTCAGCTTTTTATCACATATAATAATAATGATAATGACAATGATGATGATGATTATAATCACAACAATAATGATAATAACAATGATGATCGTAATCACAACAATTACGAGAACAACAATAATGATGACGATGATGATAATTATAAAAATAATAATAAAAAATCATCTTTATTTGTGCGAGATTGAACCTAAAAGACTTCTATTTAACCCATGTATCGTAGTCACCTTTTGTTTATATCGTGCATTAATATACAATTTAGATTGAATTCCTTTGAACATAAACTTACTTTCACAAAATAGCCAACCTTTAATTGATTTCAGGTTAACTAGGATTCGAACTTTCATATTAGTTAAGGATTTTGCAATTTTTCACGAAAGTATTATAGCATTCAATTTATCAGGGATCAATTTCCCTGATCAACCTTTCCTATTTCCTAGTCTATAACTGAAGATTAAGGCTAAACATGTTAAGGCGAGCGTTTACAAACATGAAATATGCTAAGATTTGATAACCAGGAATAAAAGAATGATCATTTTCTAGACTCTAAAAGATAATTATAGGTTGTTTTATTGTTGTTACGTTGTTTTAATAAGTTATGGCAAAGTATTATTTGATTGTGTACACTGTTAAAGGGAAGGTTAACTACCCTTTCTTAATTTTTAGTGTTTGTAAATAATGCTTATGACCGAGGTTTTTCATGATTAAAGTACTCTATCCTGTTTGGATCATTATATATATTCAGAAGTCGTACTTTTATTTATAATTAGCATTACCGTGTCAAAGCAGTGTCCCTTTTTAAAATACAAGGATATAGATATAGAGGTAATATTAATATTTTGGTCCTGCTACCATATCTTGATGAATTAAATATGTATCATGTCTTTTGGTACGGGATGAAGAAAAATGTATCTTTCATATACTTTAGGTCTCAGTCTTGTTTATGACTGTGATGATATGAAAGCTACTGAGGTATGAGTTATGCTGAAAAATAGCATTAATTAAAGATTCTCCTTATGCGATGTTACGAAAATTGCTACTCGTAGGGTCATTATGCTTCACTAACATGGGCTTGTTCCGCTTATAGCATTCTGGCTGGCTTAGTGACGAAAGCAAGGGCAAACTACCTCACTCCTCATCTTGCCTAGTAAGCCTCATTTCCCTCTCCTAGCTCTTCGTAGCTGATGGTGGAGGAAATGAGGACCCAACTGACCTTCGGGCTGAATACTTTATGGACAGTTTAATATTTCCAAAGGTATAGTGAGGTTGCTAATGTATTGAGTGGTTGCCATCTGGATTGGATTATTCATTGATTATTAGATAAATTATTTATTATTGGATCATAACAATAACAATATCTACGAGCTACTATTAGAATTTTCATCATGATAGTCGTGTTTGATAAATTAATCGTCCGGATTTTAAAATAATTCAAATAGACTAATGAATTGAAAGAATTCCCACGGGAGTTTTCAAATAAATGTCCACCCATTCCTCACACAGACTGAAAACTTAGGCTTCCAATCAAAGAGAAGAGATTAAAACACCTTTTTGAAATCTTTGTTGTCTTTCGTTTCGGATTAATAGGATCTGTGGGAGGTCTCATCCGGTTTCGCCAGAAAGCATTTCCGACGTCAGTTTGAGCGATGGTCTCTGCAGAATAAGGAATCCCTCCGAATTAATCTGAGAGGGGTTAAAATATGAAGGCTCTTTCACAGGACCGGGATAAAATATCGATAAATCTCAGGTAACCATGTGCGTCCGCGTTAATTTTCCCGTCCGGCAATTAAAACGACGATTGAAATTCCTCGCACCGTTTCCCTTTCGCAATCTCGGCGAGATTCTCTCGAATGCCCGTGAGTGATTCCTTTGCCGTCGATGATGATGGAAAGTATCAAGAAACATGCGTGTTTCCTCGTTGCCATGCAACCCGATCTGATTTTATTTACCGCATACGGACGCGTTGCTAAGCGCTCCGAAATATATGTTTAGCGTCGTTATAAATGCATGTTATGGTATTTCATGGTAATTCATTGAGTGAATTTAAATTTACTGTTAATCTCCCGTCCTTGCGCTTTTCGCGTTTTATTTTACCATTTACAGATTGCTGCGCTTTGGTCAGTTCAGTGCATTAATGATTTACAATCGCTTTCATTTGTTTTTATACCAGTTTTTGCGATCGGAAAGGAGTTGAAACGCGCTGTTTATTAGCGTAAATCAATTGTATGGCCTTAATGCGTGTTATTAAATTTATAATGGTTACAGATTATCATTTAGTTAAAGATTTCAGTATTTAAGAAATAAATTTCATGCAAGTTTCGAAATTTCTCTTCTCTCACACCATCATAGCCTTAAAATATGCGTAAATATTTAAAATCATAGTGATTACTCGACTTACGAGGATAATTTCTTCCCAATTAAAACACGTTAGCCGACATAAGATATGCCATGGGATCCTGAACCGTAAGTTACCCGTAAATGAAAACAATGGCACTCTTTTCAACTTGCTGGTAAAAATATATAGCGATATAGATGTAGGTAGTAAAAATAATATTTATAATGTATAGTGTTATTATTATTCTTCGTAGATATAGTATTTAGATATAGTAAAATCAATGCACCAATATTTGTGTTAAGTGTTGAATATAGTTAGCTATTTATATATGTTTTTGAGATGCTTTTCTGTGATTTAATACCCTATGGTATATTCTACCTTTAACCCTTAATAAAAGATAGAAAGCTTTGAAATATCCGTAATAGTAAACATGCTAGGGACGAGAGTAGGAATGTAACGACAGGACTTTTCTCCTTTTGTGCACATAATGTTTATTGGCATGTACCTATACATACTTAGTTACGCTAGCAGTCGCTGGAACATGCTCCTCACTCATTTTTATGATCCCTCCCCATTTCCTCCAACCTCGTAAAGAATATTGTCTGCGGGAGGGACCGCAAGGCTTGACTTATGGTCCCAGTCTGTGGTCCCGAGTGTTTCCATGGCAATTCTGAATCTTCTCAAGATGAGAATGGAAGTTTTTTTGACTACTGAAGTCCCTTTCGTATGACGATGTATTATTGCCTTTTTTTAGTAAACATTATGTTTACTGTTTATTTGTTTACTAACTTTAGAGATGAGCTCGAATTAAATGTCTAAGTCAATAATCATAGTATTTTTAAGTTTATTGCGTACCCATCCGGGTTATATACAACAATATATTTTTCCTGTGACCGTCATCTTTGTAATAAAATAAGCATTTAGCTTCCTATTTCACGTTCGAATCTTGCACGAATGTGATTTTTTCTGTCAGTTTGTTTAAACTATACTAAATATTGTACGGGCCGAAGAATTGTTACGTTTCCAATTTACCCCTTGAGTCTTAGAAAAATTATTTACTTCAATTAACTGTCAACTCTGTACAAAACTGAAGAAACGAGGTTGAAGAAATATCCCATAAACACGTAGGAGTATTACTTAAGAATTAGATGAAAATAACATTTTTGGTTTATAAAAAATCAGCTTAAGTAAAATTTGAATTAAAATTTAGGTAAAATATGAGAGAATTCTTGATGGAATATTTGTATATTTGGAGCTTACTTTAAGATTTTAGCGATAAGAAATAGTAGGTAACGCTTTTTAGGAGCTAAATTAAGAAACTTTTTTTTTATTTGCGAATCCAAGCAAGCAGTTTATTTTGAAGTATACCCTGAATGAATTATTGATGCAATGCGCTGAATAATAGAGGTTAAATCTATCTTTATTTCTCTTCCAAAAGTCAAAAATTCAACCAGTAACTACTCCCTTTCTTCTAATCTAAATTCTAAATGAATTTCTAAATAATTAAAATTACCATTAGTTCTCTGGAAACGGTACGAGTAATAACTTCAGATTCTATTTTGTCCTAAAATCTTCCTACATGAAGATATCTCACGAGGTCACGCTGAGTCGGAGAATATTACTCTTTCATATAAAGTACTTCATTTTTCTCTGAAGGTAAACGATAAGACATTCGAAATCGAGGACTGGAGTGCCTTTTTTCGTTTTCCTTTTGTAAATGGGATGGATTTCCCAAGCGTGGCTCCGATCGAAAAGTGGACGCGGGAAATGAGTAGAATTCTCCGGAAATTCCGACCGAGTCTTACATTCATTGTGTCCCGCTGCTTTCAGCCATCAATCGTCTGCATCAAAAGGCGCCCCGCTAACAGCGATACACTGACCGGCAATAAATGCCGACGGAGGTCGAAAGACGATCGAAATATTCTCATAAAAAGAGGCCTCCGCTGGGAAGGATGAATAAATAAGCGGAGCTATCTATAAATATAAAAAGTAATCGGATTTATCCAAATAGAAGTATGCATTCCTTCACGTAACCACATCAAAGGTTTTGGTAGAATTTCAGTGAGTAGTTTTGTTTTCGGGAGGTATGTGATCTAGAAGGAAAAGCTGTGATAAAAAGTCAGAGTTTTGAGGGGAAATAACCGCAAAATTAACAGTTCATTCATCTTAGTCAGGCCCCATCGAATATGCGGCGAGTATATGGGGTCCGGCGGATGAAACGTACACTCGCGAACTCGATAAAGTGCAGCGCAAGGCGATACGATTTGCTAAGCAGTGCTACGATAAAATAGCAAGCGTAACGAAAATGCTTTCACTCGCAGGTTAGGAATCGTTGAAAGAAGAGAGATTAGAAGCTAGACTGCGATTTCTTCATTAATTCAGAGAAATTAAATTTACGAAATACGTAATCGGTGTTATGTTACCCCTGCTACTTCGGCCGATCCGAGCGTAAAATAAGAGAAATTGATGCGAGGACAAGTCGTTTTAGGGACTCGTTCTTTCCGCGGACGATACGCGATAACAATAAGCTAAAGAGGTAACTCGAACGCTTGGTGTTCGCACCCCCTGCCACACGCCAAAAGGTGGTTTGCAGGGTATTTATGTAGATGTTGTATATGTAAGGACTCCAATGAATTGTTTGAGTTAATAATTAAATGACCATGTTGTTCTTAGCAGTTTTAGATTATTTTGTAAATTGTAGCTGTGTGATTTGTAAATTAGCGTAGTTTGCAAACTATTGTAGTTGATAGAGGAGTTGGTTAAATACAGTTTTTTAATTGTATATGTAAAATGTTGTAACATTATTTTTGTTACGTAAAAGTGCTACGTTAAAAAAGCAAGCGTTGTGAAAATGTTCTCAGACGCAGGTTGGGATTGTTTGAAAGAAAGGAGAAAGGAATTTTGGTCAATGAGAAGGAAAAGGCGATTTACCTCACTCCTCATCTGGCCTAGTAAGCCTCATTCTCTAAACAGATCTTTTGTTTGGTAATGGTGTAGGGGATGGGTTTCGATCATTCTTACGCGGTTAATATGAAGTTTAAAGACTAGGCCCTGGTAGGAGACCTTCTAGAGCGTGCCAGAGGGTGTGTGGTATGCAGATGGTACCGGAGGAGAGATTGACGCACGGATAGAAAAGTAGCTTCGCCAAGAATCTCTACGCCCATTTCTAGAGAAAAAGGAAGCGAAAGAACTGCGAATCCGGTCTATCTCCTTCCTTCACTCTCTTACTTTATTGCCCGCCGTTGTTTATCTTCCCCTCCCCTCCAAACGCCTCTTTTTTTACAACTCCCTTTTATTTCCGCAAAACGCCGCCGCTTCGTTTTTATTATATCCCCTTCCTTTTCGGTTAGCGTCTTTTTTTTCCACTCCGCAGACATTCCTCTTTGTCCCGTTTTATTTTCATTCGAGAGTTCCCTTCTGTGTTCCCGATTTTTATACATCCAAGCGTCGCCTATCACTTCCCATGTTTTATTCCCGCCTCCCGTCTTCAAAAGATATTTCGCCCGCGCATTCCGCGGAGGAGATCTTCCATTCTTTTGCGGTTCGAATGACCCCGAGTGACGTTTTACGGCGGGCAGCGTCCGGCGATCGTTTTTTATGCTTTCGGGATTTTTTGAGCTAGTAATGAGCTGGCCATTACGTGACCGGCTGGCTTCATTTTTTCCCCTCAAGTGTGTAGTTTCGCAAGGTGGTCTGTTTAGGGTACGCGGTGGAATTCGTCGGGGTCTCCGATGGCCGTTCCGGAGACGTCAGTCTACTGGTTGGTCGTATCAGCGGAGGATCTGGACTTCTGCAGCGGTGCTTACCTTCTGGTGTTGACGATGGTCGCATGACTGCACCAAAGGAGGTTGTAAAATAAATAGCGTGTTATTATATATGCAGGGGATGCATAGGTTATCGCGGAGCATGACGGCAATCATCGCGCGGAAAGTTTGTGGTGACGGTAAAGATTTAAGGAGTTGTTTTACATGCAAGGGATTGAAGCCCTATCGAAGTATTTAATCTGCGACATCTCGGTGAAATTGTCTCCCGTAGAGGTTTTTTTTAGGTCTAAGAGGTAAATGTAAGATTGTCGGAGACCTTCAAGAGATTTACGAAGGAATTTTTGTTTATTTCGGAGACTTCAATGCGGATGTTAGATAATTTAGGTGATTACGTTCATCCTTTACTTTGCATATGCTCAGAATTTTCCCTGAAAGCTAGTGAACGTTCAAACATTTACTTAAACTATTCTTGGTAGTAGTATTAAAAGTCCTTCGGTAGCTGAGGTAATTTCGCACTTGGGCTATAACCGGGAATCGAACCCGGGTCCGCTCTCGACGAAGTCGCACGCGTTGCCCACTTGGCTGTCCGGGAGTCCTATTTAAACTATTTCCTAATAGTTGTTTCCTAAATGTGTTTTCCGGTATTTAGGAAATGTCTTACAAAAGTGGACATGTTTAACACCAAATTCAAGCATACGCATCGTAGAAAATGTGTTTATAAGTATAAAATTGCATAAGAAATGTATTTATAAGTATTATGATGAAGCTAAACTTTGAAAAGGCAACGTATTCATGTTTTTAATCGGTTCTATCCTCGAACCATTTTCTTTCAGAACAGAATGGAACTAGAACAGTTTTACAGGTGGAGTGACAAAAATATTTCACGTATTCACTGATTTGGACTGTGGGTTATCTAATTTCTATCCTCCACTCAAAGAATATTTGGATTTTATTGATATACTTCACGCTTGCTGTCTCTGGAGGATTCTTCTAGGCGATTCTAGA
This sequence comes from Ladona fulva, assembly GCA_000376725.2. Lineage (NCBI taxonomy): Eukaryota > Metazoa > Arthropoda > Insecta > Odonata > Libellulidae > Ladona > Ladona fulva. The sequence continues at coordinate 510,833 of KZ308158.1, forward strand.
TAGGTTAGATGGGGCGGTGTGTGCTTGAAAGTTAGAATTGCTCTTAAGGTTTTTTTTCTGTCAGTCAGGAGCTGTGGGAAAAAATGATCAGTTAGTGTTCAAATTCAAAGAAATGAACATTTTAATTTTTATGAATAATTACAAAAATAATTGTATAGAATTTCAAAATTGTATAAAATGTTGTAATAGTATATTTAAATTAGAATATAACGTATTTATTTCTTCGGGATATGCCCATTTTGTTACTAACTAAAAAAATTATAAAATAAAAATGTTACAGTGGCAAATCACGCCAAATACTATTAATAATTAGATACATATATTATAAAGTAGGTATCACAAATGAAGAAACTAGAATGATGTAAAATGTCACAAACAACAGGATAAGAATACATAAAATAGGTGGTAATGTAGAATTAATAAAGAGAAATGTTAGCAAAAGGGTACAGCAGATGAAACCTCACATGAAATTTTTAACAGCATTTTCATTTTATCGTTTTTTCATTAAAATTCAATTATAACTTATTATTATAGTGTGATATCATTTAATAATATGTTATAGATCTAAAAGTACCGAAATAACACGAGAACGAAAATATTTTTTAAGAACACGATAGTAACGTGAATTTTTTCTTTGCGCCGTATAGTATTCTCAAGTTCCTAAGCTCCGTACAGTAGTATTTTGCCTACCGTTCTTAATCCTGAAGTAAGTAGGTGGATGGGATTGGACATGAAGTCAGTGAATTAATTTCCTAAGGGATAACTTATTCCTCCTTCTCTTGAAAGATTTCTCTGGTGAGAGCGCGTTATAATTCAGTCCACCCTTCACCTTTAAAATAGCTCAATATCCATTCAGCCTCGAATGTTCCGCAGACCAATTTTCAATCAACTTAACCGCGTAAAATATTTCCCTCGACCCTTCAGGAGTCTCATTCCGAAACTTGTTTGGATTTATGAAGTAAATTTATGTGCCCGATACGGGCCAATCATCTTCCGCAGATTTCGGTGTATACATTTCCCGCCAAGTTTATTTTTCCTCGATCTTGTTTATGTCCCCGCGTAAGGGATTGTAATAGTTTTTCTTCCTCTCAAAAAGTCCATAAATAAGAGTCGAAAAATATCCGCTCTTTATTCCTGTCCAATAGTCCGGCGACGCCAGCGACTTCGATAAAGAAATATATTTCGTTTCGAACGCCGTTTTATTCTCGTGCCGGAATGAAGTCCGTACGGAATAATGTGCGTTTTTATAAGATCGTCTTCCAATTCGAATTTCGTTACCATTTATCGGTTAAAGTTACAGGAACTCCGATTATTTTCCTTTTCGGTTGATGACTTAGAATCCAACTGTTCGTTGAGCACCTTCCCAATCCGGTCCTTCTCTTACTTGCGAGGCGTTCCTTTCCTCCTCCGAGGGCAATTATTCGCTTCGCTCACGGCTTTTGTTTTTCTGTTTGCATCACGTCGTTCTCTTTGCTGAATTTACATAGCGAATTTCCTTCGCTATTTTACATTCAATTTCACTATATGTAATTCGTATAGATTATTTTGTTTATTGTTTATCGATCTTTTCACTTCCTTTCACCTTTAATTTTGCTATTTCTCAATTCCTTTTCAGTTACTTCTTTATCGCTGAATTTATTTATAGATTAGCATTATTGTTATGGTATCAATGTTATTGTATTGTTGTTATTCTATTATTGTTATTATTATCTTCATCCTCTTAGTTGCTGTAGTTTTATTATTTTTGTTTTGTTATTTTACGTGATTAATTGTTACACTGTTGCCATAACAATGCCCTCAACATCCGCGCTAATTTCTTACACCACATCCTCTTGCATTCATTCATTATCGCCCTTGTATAATTCTTTTTCATCCTCTTTTCTTTATTCGCATTCATTCCTTCCTCTTTTTTCAACCCATCCTCTGCATTCAACTCCCTCTCGTTGAGCGTCTCCGTTTACCCATTCCTGGACGCGAACGTGGCCACTCCGGAATAAGCCTCGCAGACTTGCATAATCTCTTTTTACCTCAGCGCAAACCTCTTTTTCCCGCACTCCGAACGCGTTTCGAACCGCAATAAATACGCCGGGAATCCATCCGCTCGGGTTTTAACGAGCTCCCATTTATTCACCATTTTTTGTCCTTTCTTTTCGGAGCAACTTATTTACGCACACGCTACGGCGAGGTTTAAATAAAAAAAAGAGAATCGCCGATACGAATTCACGCTACGGCGACGTTCATCGCGAGAAGTGAAATAATTGAAGGTGCAAGATGCGTCGAATAAAGCGCAAGGCGAGAGAGATTCTCACGTTGCTGTGGACAGACCACCGTTCGTTATTCGCTCTGGTCATTCCTCTTGTTCTCACGGCGAGTTTGCATGTGTGACACAGCCATGTGATCGATGGATAGATTTTGCGATTCCCAGTAAGGCACTTTTTCCACTGCCGTGAGTTTTGCCGGCTTTATTCTAATTTGCGAATGATTTTTTTTTTAGCGTTTAAAATTGAGTATAATTAACTATTGCGGATCCGCAATAGATTTATCCATTTGTAATTGAGTTCCAGAGTGTAAAGTCTTCGCTAATTGATTATTAGTGGTTGCGAAATTTGATCGGCTATCGAAGTATAGAAAAAAATTCTAATTTGTCTCAGTTTCGGCTCTACTTTAAAGATCGTGTTTGAATTTCTTCTTATATTTACAGTATATTGTTGATTATCTGCGTTAAGGAGGATTTAACTAATTTAACAATAATTTAACAACTGCGGCATTGTTTATCGTCTCGCAAATGGAAATTAATCTGNATTTAACTAACTTAACAATAATTTAAAAACACTCTGGCATTGTTCATCGTCTCGCAAATGGAAAATAATGTAAAAATGCTAACTCTACGTCATTGATATTATAAGTGTAATAATTTTTTTACTTAAAAAAACGAACGACGAAAAGATACCATATTTCTTAGTTGTTCCTTGGATTTCATAGTTGTTTCCTTCACCCGTTACTATTACGATTTTGGCTGTTTGACTGTAGCAAATAATAAGAAAAATAAATTGTTTCCTTGGTGTCGTAAAAGTAGTCTTAGGAAAAATACTTATGATTTTACTTATGAATAATTTATGATTTTTAAGGGTAAAATTGTCTGTGCAATCCAGTTTTCGCGCTCATGATAAGCAAAATCGCATAGGGATAACTAGAACATACATTTTCATATGGGTATATTGGACTCTCAACAAACTGTTGTCAGCATTGAAAAAAATAAAGGGTGGCGTCAACTTATAGAATAGAATACAGTTGGAAAGTCTTTATTACGGGCGAGATTGGGAATATGAATTCCCCTCTTATCCGTCTAACCTATTTAATTTTAACAAAAGGAAAGGATAGAACAGTAAAAAAAGAAAAAAGTAGAAGAAACTATTTGTGTATAAAAAACCCAAGTTTAAAGCTTATAAAAAAAAGTATTGACTTCCCAAATTCCACGCTTTCAAACATTTTCTACGTACATACCACTGTCCTTAAGTTTTAAATTTTAGTTATGTTTCAGCCTTCTAAAATTGATCCATGTAGGATCACGGCATAAAGAAGTCGATTGCATTGTTTATAGTAATTATAAAAAAACTCAAAAAAGTCCACAAGTTGTTCTGATATTACATATATTCGTAGAAAGTTACGAGAGAGAAAAGTACTGGAGAAATGAATTGGAATAGAAACCCGGGCAATTTTTTGTCACCCTTTGTAATTAGTCGTTGAAACTTGAAAGAAGGGCATTGTAGTTAAGCCAAGAGCCCTTTCAGATTGCGAGAAATCTTGCAAAGCGATGAATTTCACATCTTAAAATCGAAAAGGAAGGCTTTCGAAGCGAATTAGTTTTTAAACCACAGAGAGGCGCGGAAACCTTCATTTCATCAACGTTGTTCATGTACCTTTTCACCACTATAGCTTTTTACACGGACATTGCGAGAGAAACTGCGAGCTAAGGCCGTGAAAAGGGCGCCAGAAGTTCCGTTGGACATTTCATTCGAAGGGTTTAAACTCATAGAGAAGGCAATGATGCATCCTTAAGGACAAAATGGAGGCCCCCGACTCGCACTAAAAGCCCCGACCATTAATTAAACGCTTGAGCCGGTAAAAGTCCATCTTCTGCATTTTCGTGGAATATTCTGCGGCAAAATGTCCCACCTCGACCACGCCCCCTTTTGGGATACCTTCCCCCCTTCCCTCACGTGTGACGTAAAGCCACCGCGAATCCAATTTTGGTGGCGTAAACATATACCTTTCTCTTTAACCCTCTTCATCCTCTCGTTGGATGAAGAACAACCGGTCACTCACGGTGACTGAAAGTAATAACCTGGAAGTCCTTTGGCAGCTCGCGTAATTTCCGTTTTTTCCCCCATAAGCGGTGCCCACGTACCGGTATTTGAAGAGGACGCCTCGGTCGCTTTCCTGTGGGATAAAAAGGGGATAAATAAGATTTAGGAGGATAATAGGTAGCTCTCCAAATTTGAGTGTTATAAAGCCTGAGTATTAGTTTTATTTGATACTCATAGGCGTAGAGGTTTCAGAGTCAGCAGTTTTTGTATTTTGTACGAATTACGGAAACTTTTCGAGTAAGTATTTCGGTGATAAAATTGTCGTTGCATTAAAATGCAATGGATAGTTCAGTTATTCTTGAGGTTCGCAAGTCGTTGATGAATAAGGCTACTAAGCATGAATACTTTTTTAATCAACTTTGTACTGTAGTGTCTAGCATTGGAATTTTTTTCCATGGATATTTATCTGAGTCAGATAATAGAGAGAAGAATAACTCCCGAAGATGGCAACTTAGTTGTCGAAATACGTATCGAGAACAATACTTGCTTACAAGCGCGACCACGGAGAACCCCAACCCCCGCTGGTGGGAACTCTTCAACGGTTAAGTTTGCACGCAAACAACGGCTATTAGGAGCTATTATCTGACTCAGATGTCTTACAACAGCCGTGTTCCTTTTCCTTATAGATGGATATTTATGTATAAGATTCCAGAACCGGAGATTTCAGGAATGGTATAAGGATAACTGTGCTCAATTAGGCGTGTGGGTTAGGATAATTCCTTAGGATATATTGGATTGAGCTTGGGAAATGGAAGATCTGGGTTTTAGTCCGGTCCTGTCAGACTTTATTCATGTTCGTTATTGCTCTGAGATTTTTACGATAATGAAAAACCTTTGACGGGATTATTGGGAAGGTGGAATGAGGCAATCAAAATTAAATTCATGTGTAAAACATTTATTTAAATTATTTACAGATCAAATGCACTCCGTAAATAAAAATTTAATAATGTGACTTTATTAAGGCGAGATAGAGACTAACGAGTCTCTTCCTAAATCGGTCTTAGAGCAGAAAATGGGGCAACACTTTATGATAGAGGGAGAAGGGGTTATAATATAACATACTTATAAATTACATCGATATGACCGATGTAATCAATATTAAGTTTATTCGACAAGAGAAGTTTTCTGGGTATATTAATACTTTTCTCTGCTCTCTTACTTTTGGGAGGGATTTAGGAAAGAAACGGTTGTTTTAGTTTATTTTCATCCCATTTTATATGACGGTGAAAGAAAAATTACTAATCTAGTATCACACCTTAAGATTAAACACATCACTTAACTTTTGAATGGAATCTTAGCAACGCATGTGATGCATTTTATCACTATTTTATTTGAAAATTTTCATCATGATTTTTATTAGAATATATCACGTGTAATTTATTCAATAGATTCAGTCATTCCTTTATAATAATTCAATTCTGGTACTATATTATATTGACTCATACTAGTAAATCTAATCAAAATTAAAGTGGAAGGATATTCTTCTACTTTAAAGCAAGTACGGCCCAAATCAATCGAGTAATGTTCGAAGGAACTTTTTACCGACTCACTGACACGGATTCAATGACCTCTGTGATTGGTCAGCAGAGTTAAAACTTCCCGAAAAACGTATCCATCCCGGATTCTCGGCCCGGATTCGCGACGTGCTTTTCCGGGTGAAGAACTTCGCAACCGTCGCCTCCTGCAGATGTTTTTGACAGTCGGAGTCGAGAAAGAATTTCCGCCGACCTCGATCCATCGCCGCCCAAACTTGAAGCCGTTTCTTCGTGTAATGGTATGCGATTACGAGTGGCCCATTCGACTCTTTCGCCCGTGTCGCCACCTATCGCGATTTTTCTCCCCCGACCGAGACATTTGACGGCGAAATTGGGTCATACGGCAGGAGGAATGCCATCGGTCGGAATGATTTGATCGGAATGCGGGGGGATGTGGGAGGAAGAAAGAGGTGCGGCGGGCCCCTTGCGTCGTTTTTTGTCGGATCAGAAGCGCCGCAATGTGATATAACTGCGAGTTTTTGTTTGGTGCTGCTGAAGCCGGGTGGATGGGAAAAAATGGAGATAAAATATGGTTAGGAAGATGTGGCTTTGGTTGAAATGCTAAAGAGGCTACGGGAGTATAACAGGGATTACTGAAAAACGTAAAAACAGAGAAATCCACCAAGAGGAGGATCTAAATTAAAGGGTTAATGCTGTATTGAAACAGGAAAATAACACAGTGAGAATTGTCTGTAGTGGAACCTGAATATAGCGGAAACTTGATCATTACGGAAAAAATTTTTTGTTCCTAATCTGCGGGATAGGAATCCCTATACGATATTTAGAACCTGAATATTACGGAAACCTGTCATATACGGAAAAAATTTAGGGCACCATGTGTCCCATCTATAAACAAGTTTCACTATTTAACGTATGACTGTAGACCTTGAACTGTTAACAATAGATCCCCGACATATTCTATTTAAATCTCACTTTTAGGAAGATAATTAGCAATATAGATAAGGAATAGTTTACGGTAGATTAAATTTTATTAGAAATTATTAATTTATTGCATTACACCGCATCTTAAAATCGAAAAGGAAGGCTTTCGAAGCGGATTAGTTTTTAAACCACAGAGAGGCGCGGAAACCTTCATTTCATCAACGTTGTTCGTGTACCTTTTCACCACTATAGCTTTTTACACGGACATTGCGAGAGAAACTGCGAGCTAAGGCCGTGAAAAGGGCGCCAGAAGTTCCGTTGGACATTTCATTCGAAGGTTTTAAACTCATAGAGAAGGCAATGATGCATCCTTAAGGACAAAATGGAGGCCCCCGACTCGCACTAAAAGCCCCGACCATTAATTAAACGCTTGANAGTAAAAACAAATAGTTATTATGGAAATAACTTTACCGTTTCTTTAAATGGTTAATGTTGCTGTTAACTATATTGATCATAATTTTTCCATATCCTTCGGTAATATCCCTTTCATTGTTTATATTAATCATAATTCTACCTTGTAAGCAGTAATTGATAAATTACTACTGATGATTTTTACGATGAAAATTAATCATATCCGATTTACGGTTATAATTCAACAGTATTACATAGATATGATTGGATAATCGATTGAAATGAAACATGCCGCAATGCTTATGAAATAAACGAATAATTTTGTTTGGAGAGTTGGAAGTGGGGTAATGACGCGAGAGTTTTTATCCGACGCAGCCTTTGTCCGAGTACTGGAGTAAATGGGATCTCATTTTTTCGTCGTTCCAGGATCTATCGCTCATCGTAGTGGTCCGGCATTAACCCAGTTTCCTTTTATCGATGGGACCGTTGAATAGGATAGATTGAGATGCAAGCGCGATTTTGATAATTCGGTTCTTTTCCCTTCGCTGAATTTGTCTATCTTATTAATCTTATAGCCAGGGTGCCTAGACATCCCGGTTTTCTGGCAATTTATCCCGGATTTCGGTCACCTCTCCCGTCGTCCGGGAAAAAATTTCGGGACGTCCAAATGTCCCGGTTATTTTCTCTTTTAGAATTGATTTGTTTAGATGAATCAACTGAGGCATTTTTTAATCACTTAACTGTATGTTCATTACTAATATTCAACATGTTACCGATTCTTCAATTACTATATTACTATACCTTTGCTTAATGATTCTAATATACTGTTCCTATATTTAACATACTTTCACTGAATAGTTTTACAGGCTTCCCAAATTGCTGGAATACCGTATCTTGTTGAATGGAATCTTTTCACTTGTCTTTTGGTGTAGGATAGAGGAAATATATCTCTCGTTATCCTTGACCCTTTACTGAAATAGTTATAGAAATGAAGTATAATAGCTATTGTAAAAAGTGAATTTTATAAGGAAAAAAAAAGTTGCTGACTGCAAGTGATACAAGCTTGGTTATCAAGATACAGTACATAAAGGCTTCCGGATAGTGAGTAGCGCGTTCGCCTTTCATGAAAGCTGTCCCGGGTTCGTTTCCCGGTAGGGACCCGTTTGTGCGAAATGACCTCAGCTGACAGAGAAGTTTTTAAGTTTTAAATTGCTGCCACTACTATTGCCAGTTGATGGTGTCTTAGTCCAGGATGGAATTCAATGGTGTGTATTTCACATATGAAATAATCCAAAACTTTCTGTAAAAACCATACGCATTCACAGATTAATTTCTGAGGCTATAAACATGGATTAGGGTTTTTGAGGCAGTTCGACTGTCATGGAAACTGTCCCCTGGGTTTGATTCCCGGTGGGACCCCATGTCGAAGCACTTTTAACTGTTCTACCACTTTTACTCATATTTTATCTAACTTCCAAGGGATGATTTCCTTGCTCTTAAACAAACCCCACCTCATCGTGGCTCTTCTCAGCGTCTTCATCTCAGTTTTCCGTTAAAGTCTCAATTCCGGACCAATTCAAGCTTCTAATGTTCTCATAGCCCAACCATTTTCATTCTTTATGCCCACTGCATTATGGGATACGGCTCCATTCCCATCCACCAAGTAGCTCTGAAAAACGATACTTAGCGTAATCAAAAAATATCATTCATCACTTTCCATAATATTCTCGGTGGAAAAACCCATTTCCACGGCTCTCCGATAAATCCCCATTTATCCCCACGCACCTTCATTTCTTCTGGTCAGAGACCATCATTCTTAATCCCACTGAAAATCTGGTCGCACTCCGCCGATGATTTCTCTTCCCTCGCATAACCAGTTCCATTCCCACTGCTTCTTTTTTGCAGATTCTCTTGAGCGCATATGGTTCGTTGAGGCGATGGACGTTATGCTCATGGAAGGTCGCGGATACCGGACAGATAGCTTATAAGCCGTCTCTTCAACGGATATTAGCATGGAATGGTAATTTCATTCATGGGTATTCCGATATTGTGTGTCATATATCAATTATGGAGAATATGTGGACTAAATGCATATATCTCTTCGAATTGGATTTGGTAGAAAAAGTTTGCGGCTGACTTCATTAACTGACAAGGGTATAATAGTCAAAGTCATATTTTATGTCATCGTAAAAAACGAGGAATCGATAAATATATTTCATAAACAATCATGTTAAGAATATGCAATGTGTATTTCGTAGATACACCGTAACGAACTTTTATATGTTCCCCGATAGATAGTTTTTGGTATAATCCAGTGATGGATAAACGACGACCTAGGAGCCAGACACGGAAATTTCAACTTTTTTATGTAGTTTTATTTAATTTGATGATTTAATAGGATTTTTTGCAGGTGTTTTACGCCTCCGTATTTGTGGGTGTTTTCCTGCTGCGATGTATTTTTTTCTAAGCGCAAACTTAGGATTTGAAATTTTTTTGAAAATTTTAGTTTTCTTCTGTGCACTTTTTTATACCCATCTCTTCTGAATTTCATGTGGCGTAGGGTTAGATGTAAGAAGAGACTTGATAGTCTCAATCTCGCCCGAATAAAGTCATGTTCCTATTATTATTAGAATCATTATTCATAGATAGGTATAGATAGATTTATGAGACATCAATTTTATTAATTGGTATAAAAAAGTCTCGAAAATTGAACGCCTTTATTTTCGGAGCCCTTGAACGTTTTCCAATTACTAAGATGCAATACTTTAAGAAAATATCTGTCGGCCAAACGTCCATTCAAAAATTGTTCCTATAGACAGAAAGCTTAAAGTTTCCCGTCACGAGCACTTTTCGCGATTTTTAGATTCAATCACTCGCCGAAAAAAAATAAGAAAACGAAGGCAAATATTTATCACCTTCGTTTTCGATAAATTCTCTCGAGTCATGTTTTCTGTCGGAGAAACATTTGCTATGGCACTGTCGCGCCACGAATCAAGTCGAAAATCCAGTCAATTTATTGGTTATGCGAGGATTAGATTATGAAAGAGAAAGAATTAGTTGTCATATGAAGCCCTAGATTGGTATCTATTACTAAATTTGAGGGACCTCGACTACGCATCCGCGAAAAAGTCATCTTTCCTCCGACAGATCTGCGAATTTAGTCACCTGCAGGCAGCTCCGGGAGAACTCATCCATCCCGGGTAAGAGGTCACGGTGTGGGCGGTGCATGTCGGCAAGGCATGCGGGGGTTGGTGATTTTATTGGTCTCGAGTGGGTGGTATATCTGGGAAGGTTAGGGCGTCTGGCTGAAACCAGTGGGTGTAGCTATACTGCGCCGACACGCAATCCTACGCCATTGTCCCCGATCTTTCGCTCCCACGTTCCAAGCTAAAGGTTCATCCAATGCGCCGAGGCATTCGCGTCCCGAGGCGTGCCATTTCGCAAAGTCACGGCTGCGGTCATCAAGGTATGACCGTAGGAATCGCTTCGACGCGCAACATCTTCCCTCTTTACCACTTCCCCCGAGCATGTCCCCGCACTTTTTTCCTCTCTCCCGTCCGTATTTAGTCGTAAAATTGAAAGGCGTTTAATTTTCCCCATATTGATGGGAAAGACTGGGAAAGCTCGCTTTCCTTTACGATGCATGAGCGTTATTTCCTCGTGCATGTTTCGGTGCTATTTTTTTGGTTTATTATGCGCATGCCAATCACCTTATTTTTCTTCGGGAGCGAGAGGTGCAGCAGGTCTTCGACACGTTATTCCTCGAATGCCTCCAGTGCTGGGGAAATTATGAGGTTCTATAGACATTGTGGGCACCTATCTTCCTCGGTTGGTCCGTGGAGGAATTTTATCGAACGATGGGATCTTCGCGGAAATTCAGGTTTTAAAAAGTTTTTTTTATGTTTCCAAAGAAAAATGAATATGAGTCAGCTAAAGGACAAATTGCGAGTTGTTTTCCTTTCGTTGAATCGTTTTCTGTTTGGTTTTTTCTCGGCGAAAGTATAAGATATTAGCTGGAATCGGCTCAAAAATTTGCTGAAGTAGAGGTTCAAAAATAATTGACCAGCATTTTGCAGTATAAATTCAGCCTTTTGAAATAAATAACTATTCTTGAATCGGTTTCTAGATATTATTGCATTTGTTTATGTCTATGTAAGTCTTGCAAGCCGCCTTTCGGTATATGGCAGGGGGTGCTAGCGCCTCTACTTCCTTAACCGATGAATGTCGCATACCGTTCGCGGAAAGAATGAATTCTTGAAACGATTAGCTTAAGCTTTTATTTCCCTGATTATCTTGCAGTATAAGAGCGGCCTATTCTACAGGGAGGACGCATTATTTCTGAACTTATTTAGTAAATTTATCCTTCGTTTATATCGTCTATCTTATAAAGATTCTCATCCTGATTTAGTTGAGCAGCAGAACATTCTTTTACATTTAATTCGTAACATTTAATTGATACGTAACTTTTCGGTTTAGGACACGCTTTTGTATATGTGATGGATGTTTTTTTTTAAGAAAGGAGTCAAGGAGCCAACTAAACAAAAACTCGTAATCTATGATATCATGTTTATGTCTTGTGCATAAATTCTAGGATATAATTTCAGAGTTACGTATTTCTTCATGGTAAGCACCGATTACTGGAAATTTTAATTTATCATCAAATTTTGCTGTCCGCTGTTGGCGGAGCGTGTTAGTACGCAACCCTAAGGTCTCGGGTTCAAGTCCCAGCTAATCAATTTTTTCTGTTTTGTAATGGTTGTGTTCGCCTAAAGTTCCTGTTTACGCCTCTCTTGTAATGTTTGCGAGGGCATCGGAAAATAAATTTTAAAAACGTGTTCATAAAAACCAAATCGCAATCTTGCGAATCAAAAATATCTCTCCGTCTCCCAGAAAAGATGGTGAATAAAGACAACTCCATGTATTTACACGATTCACCACCTTTTGATTACAAACATAAATTTCCTTGATAGGTATATAAATTAAACTGAATTTACGACTGATATCATTATCGCAGTTTGGCTCGGTGGATTAAAAAAAATAACGGTTTTAGTGCGCTCGTTTGAGGGATAAAACCTCTCGATAGACTGATTTGCCTTCCCCGTTTTATACCCCCTTTCCTAAGCACTAAACATGCTCTCCAAATAGCGTGTACTTCTATTGTGCGGAATTTAGATATGCTTACCAGGTGTAACTGTTTTATCTCTTGGTGGAACAGGCGTGTGTGAGGTTTAGTCTTATTTACAGATTTCCCGCTTTACGTTCGTCTGTTCATTTCGCCGTGGCAACGCGGATTGTTTAAGTTACACATTTCGTATCCCTCACGAAAGACACGCCCCCCTCTCCCTGTCTTATTATCCCTCTCTTGGTTTGGCTGCTATATCCTCCCACGCCGTCTCTTCCCAGTTGTTTTATGTCTCATTAATTATGCCTTCGAAGAAGAAGATGCTTTCGTCTCTTTTTCCCCCTGTTCTTCCTCGGCTTCTCTCTTTCACGCCACTTCGTTTTTTCTCCTTACCTCTTCAGAGTGCTTTTCGCAAAATCTTCCCCGCAGCGCCGTAGCGGAGGATAATGAACTTACAGGGGAGAGTTAAGCAAAAATGTGGTGTCAGTAATCGCCCCGCTACGTAAGTAGAAAGAGCTGGTCTTTTCTTTTTAAGCGGCGTAAAGTTTCTCCACGTATTCACTAAGGGACGTCGCCGGTTTTATTTGCGACCATCGAAAATGCCCGTTGATTTTCAACGGAAAAGTAATAATCACTACTAAAATTAAACTACTCCTTTTGCACGGGGTTCGAACCTGAATGCGTAAATTATTTTTTCTATGTTTTTCTTCTGTATCGTTCTTCATAATCTTCATCTATCTCTGCTCTCTTTATTCCGTGACTTCTGAACGCATTTTTGAAAAGTCTGGGAGATTTTATTCAATGTCAATAAATTTTGTTTTCGTCAGTTGTGAATTTTTTCATCCGTTCTTAACAGTAATGAGAAATCTCGTTCGCCGAGTCTATGGAGCATACATAAAAGTTTTAGCCAGCTGAAAATTTCGTTTCCAGGATAATAATAATAATCATGACTTTTTTTTCGGCCAATTTTAGTCTAATGAAACCACTCATCATCATCATCAGCCATTTTCAATCCGACGTCGGACGTAGGCCTCTCCAACCGCTTTCCAATTCTCTCTATTCTGAGCTTCTCGTTGCCATGTTACCCCTAAATACTGAATGATGTCTCTGTTCCATCCGTCCCTTGGTCTTATTCTTGGTCTCTTCACGTCTCTTGGTATCCAGTTCAGAACTGCTGATGTCCATCGGTTGTCGTTTCTTCTTGCAACATGGCCTGCCCACATCCATTTCAGTGATCTTACCTTATCTATGATGTCTGTCACTCCTGTTATCTTCCTAACCCAGATGTTGCGTTTCTTGTCTCTTCTTGTGATTTCAAGCATATGAGACCACTATTACTATTGAATTTGTAAAGGCGAACAATAACCATGCCGTGACCAGGATTCGAACCCAAGACTTCGGCGTTTCTTGGCTAGCACGCTAACCAATACGCCGCCGAAGCTAAGGGATCACTACTTAGCTGAAGTTTTACTGCATGTTTGGGTCACTGGTGGCATCGGATGAATTTTCTATTTAAACGTAACTGTTTGTGGAACAACTCATTCATAAATATCGTTGTTTGATGTAAGGCTCATTTACTTAATAATATTTTAATTATGAACGGCAACGTAGGCGGTGTTTCTTACCTATAGCAGAAGGCGAGAGGAAGTCGCCTGCAAATAGACAACCCGAAATTCTCGGTTTCACGAATGATCGCTTTACCAGCTTTCAAACTACAAAATCGAAAGTTTCGGATCCTTAACGAACGTCGCTTTAGCTGTGACGTGTAATTTTGTGCACAATTTCACGAAAAGGGCGGTTTGATAAGGCTGCAGGATCCTATGCCACTCTAACCTCACTGCCACTTCATTAACATTTGCAGCCCCGTGAATCAGGCCCTTGTCAACCATCCCCAAGTTATTCATCATCCAGTAACTACCACAGTTTGTAGGTAATGATTGAGTCGGTGGTACTTGGGAAGAGGTCCTTGTAACGCTCCGATAGCTAGAATTGTACTGCAGTGAACCATGTGTGCCTTGTTAGACTCGCAAGCAAAATCTGCAGCTTTGTTGAGTTTCTGCACCGTGCAGATATTCCAGCTCAGCCGAGTTAAAGAAGGCAACTACTCCCCCAGTCCTCGTGCATATCCTGCTTAAAAAGGGTTCTTTGATCCCCTAGGAGTTTGCAGCGTTTTTTCCCTAGAAACGGCCTGTTTAGTAACAACCCACTTACCTGATGCGCTACGTCACAGCAGCCTCTAATCACTCTTCCATGTCCCAAGTTTCTTCATTAAATTCTCATCCCGGAGACAAAACGCGCCTCGCCGTTCATTTTTTTCTTTCCCAGCATTCCCCGATGCGGTAGGGCGAACGAGCGCTGCAATCAGCCTCGCTCGTGGATATGACACCGTCGAAATAAAAAAGGTGGAAATGGGAAAAAAATGACTGACGTCGCCCGCCACGCTGGTCGAGTTATGGCACTTGTTCGCGCACCCGCACGGACGAACAGCTGAGAGCCAAAAAAGAGCGAAACGTTCTCGAAAACTTTCCTTCGGCTCTATTCCCTAACTATGCTTGCCACCTCTCGCGTAACTCCGGTGGTATCACGGATAATGAAATGTGCAGAGAAATCTCTTTCGCCTTCCGGTAGATGATTAATATTTTCCGGAATATTTGCTTGTTCATTCCCAACTTTATTCAGTATGGTTCAGCGTGTCATTGTTTTTGATCTTGTACGTAAAGAGTTATGAGGTATAACTCTCGAAAGCAGTGGAGGAGTGAAAATCAGACAAAAAGGAAGTTTCCATTTTTATTTTTCGTTCTTTGTTAAGATTTGGAGGAACTGTTTGATATTTCTGGCTTAGAAATTTTAATTATTTTCTGCTTTTCATGACATGTCTTTTGACATTTTTACTATCAAATCAAGCGCTTTTAAAGACTGCAAGAAGCAATGCAAAAGTAAAATCAAGAAAAATCAGTCTATTTTTTCTTGTCTGTGTCGGTTAGGTGGAAGGAAGGCCCGCTTGGGCCTAACCTCGCCATTAAAGGGTCGAATTATGATAATAACAACAGCAATGGCAACAATAATATCGTACTTGGTACAGCAATGCGTTGTATTTAATCAATCTAAAATAGCATATAATTCACGGAATTATAAAAGTTACAAATTATTCCTTATCTTCTACAGCATGTATTTTAACTGCGATTATTTCTTTCATAATGGTTCTTATCTCATTGAATACATAAGGTTATATGTTAAAAAGGTAACATATTATACGGATATCCATTAAGGCACAAATTTACAAGTAATACAATCACATCATACGTGAGTTTTGCGTTAATAGTAACGAATAAAACAGTTATATCATAAAGGTTATGAATCAGTGTTATAAATTATGATTATTGTTACATGGACGTTTACACAAATAGCAAATATTTATACCAAGTATATCGTTGGATCGTTGGAGGAAAGGGTTTTAATTGAAGTAATTAAGCGCCGACAAAAGAAATGGGTGGGTCTGATATTGAGATGAGAGGGATTGCTGAAGAATGTAATAGAGGGTAGAATGCAAGGGAAAAGACAGAGGGGAAGGCAAAAGCAAAAAATGTTGGATGACATAAAGGGTGGGGTAAGTTATCAGGTAGCGAAGGAAAGGGCTATGAATAAGGAATATTAGGGCACATGGACCTACCGAAAGGTAGAACACTTATGTATGTATCGTTGGATATCCATATAGTCACACTGGTAAAGCGTTCCATTCCCTAATACGAAATATATATTCATAAAGAGAGGTATAATGTAATTGTTGTTTACGATAAAAAATCAGCAGTTGTGAAAAGAAAGAATTGATAGAGGATGTCGAGCTATCTATCATAATTTCTTGGAATAAGTTATAAATCGCCTAATGTAAAATATTCGCTAGGTTGCAAATCCATCCCATCCCCTCGCGAATATCCTTTTTTACGAAATTCCGCGCTTCCTTTCACCCCTGCAAACGCCGCCGTCGACAAAGTGACGCTTTTTCATGCACCCATCTATCTCCTTGTCTCGGGTCACCTCAAAGTTTCTTACGCCCCGAGTTCTGCCACAGTTCTCAAACTTTCCGTGAGCGGCTGCCCCAGTAATGGAGTTCTTTTTTGTTGTCCGCTGAGAAATAAATCCACGTCACCTAATTCATTGTACTGCTTTTTCTCGCTCCACATGATTCGGGCGTCTGGGCAGAATTTTTGGCTGTGCGCTGGGTTGGTTTTTGTTTCTTTTCCGACTTTCTGAGTAGAATGTCATTGACGCTTGACGTATCTCTCTTCGAAGTAGGAAAATTAATGATGATTCCACCTATATTTAGAAACACCTCTGAATTACCTTTTCCGCATTTTCATATTTAATTAGTTTCTTTTTTGAAACGAGTAATAAAATAATTGTTTTTTTTACGATACTATTCTGCTATCATACCATATACAACAAATTATTTTTGTTCATATAAAGTAATGTGGATTACCACTTTATTAAGACCTCTACCATCCAACAACATATTGACAATGTTCATTGTGAATACATCTTATATTACTTAACATAATAAAGTTCCTATTTATATGGAAAGTTCAATAATGTACAATAATAATAATATCTTCCCTATTACTATTTCACGAGTAATTTTCACTGTAATGCTCTCATTAATTAATATTTTTTCTCGTATTTTCTTGTCAAATTGTTATATCTTGTTTTTAATATGCATTGATATTATCCAAATCATGCAACCTAAAGACCAAATTGCAATGAAAAGATCTATCCGTGCTGTCATATTCCTAGTTTGATACAACAGCGCAAGAAAAACGGTAATATGAAGTTATTGCATTAGGTAATGTTAGGTATGTTGGCCACAAAGTATTATGTGGTAATTAGGATCAGTTTATTCCAAACAAATAGTTAACACTGTGAAAATACGCACCCATTTCTGGAAATGAAAATGAGTTATTCCCAGAAGAACGATAAACAGATTTTCAGAATTATTTTTGAACCAAATGACGAAAGAAATGAAATATTGAATTGCGTGACGTGGAAAGTCTTCACCAAATAAACTTTTGTAATTTTCAGCAGAAACTTTAATGCATCCTTCCAATTATATTGTTGAACACTTATCTCAGAATACCTTAAACCCTTACCTAAGAATAAAAAGAGGCTTGGAAAACGATGCAGACTTTATTGTGATATAGAATTGTAAATAGATTAAAAATGTAATATAATTGATTATGCTATTCAAATTTGGACTCAATATAGTTTAAAGGTTAATATAACATTATTATATAGCGATTATCTACTGTGAATTGTTTTTATTTTTAGATTAGTTTATGTTATGTGATTAAGCTACCACCAAACTTGTCTTTAACGGCAGCCAATGCATGTAAATCTGTTCTGGAAGATGTAATCATGCTTGCGAAACCGGTTGTGCAGTTTCAGTGAAAACCAAGTCTTTCGATTTGGTAACGGCATTAATGTTTGAAACCAAAGAGAAAAAAAAACCAATAGGTCCTCCGAGGCCATAAAATGGATTCTGAGTAGGTTCCATAATTGAAATGAAATCAAAGTCATGACGATTCCTGTCTTGTTCCATGTAACCAAGCAGAAAGTGAAGTGCCTGAAGATCCATTTAAATGAACAATTGCCTCACAGTACTGCATATATTACACTATAGTATGTACTCACAGGATCATTAGGCCATGTGCATTTTCTTTCCAAAACGTAATTAAGAAAAAGTTAGTGTTTACGTATCCTAACGAACTTCTTTCCGGTCGAATGCTTTATCTTCACATCCATCTTATAGTACGGCTCAGAAAATCTCTCCGGCTAAGAGTCTGTTATCACACCTCGTGCTTTAAATTTAACCAATTCAAGTTAGGAATTGGTACGATCTTCACGTCCTTGTAAAACTCATGCATAAGGAATTCAAAGCTATCGAGTCTAACCTTGAAAATGTAAATAACCGGGCTAAGGTCGCTCGAACGTTCTGCTCGGTAATGTCTCCACGATTTTTATTCCCCCACGCTTTAATGCACCGTTGGATAATCTAAACCTCCAGCCTTCATTAAGTATACCTCATGAAAATTCTGTCTCGAGAAACCGCGAAATATTGGGTCACCGTTTAATTGCACGGCGTGAATTTCTCATCTAATAAGGTGCCTCTCTGCGTTCCTTTTTCTCGCCGGAATCCCTCGGGACCCTTTTAATAAGGTTAAAGTTATTCTCCAGGGAGCTTCCATTAACGATGGTGACACTAATTTTAATTACAGAATCCATTCTGCGATGTAAAATGCAATGCAATGATGGTGATCGTTGATTATTTTGATGCGTTATGTTTATTTATATCCGGCGAAGAACATCTCTTGGTTGGAGAGTAGTGAGAGTGGTCCTACCATGGTTTAGAGTTCAATTCTCGGCCAACGGGGTTTTTCAATGAAACTGATTGAAGTTGCCTTTGCTAAGTCGAATTCAGTCATTGGAAAAGTACTTAGTAAAAAAGATACTTAGTAAAAAAGATGGCTATTAAATAATCGAAACAGGTAGTTTTTTTAATAAATCCTGTATAGTTTTTTATTGTCTTATTTTTCCAGGGTTTTTCAGATTAGACCGTTGATGTTTGTCTTTGTGAATCCCTTGCTGTCCCATCCAATGATTGTAATTTTCCAGTGAGAGAATATCTTAAGGGTCCTTGTTAAATAAATAAATTAATTAACTGTAATATTACAAAAATACCTCGACTAATGAGTGTTCCTTGCAACGAAGATTTTGCCGCTTATATTAGCAGTCGAATACTGAATTTTTGTAAAAATGAGTAATTAAAAAGTAATTTGGAACTTTTTCTCTGCGGTCTATCTTTAAGATATAATTAAAGTCGCCGCAACATTCGGTATCACCTTGGAAGTATGCATACTGCTTGCTACCAGTCACAGTGGCGCAGCCAAGGGGGGGAGGAGGTTGGGTGTTCACCCCCCCCCCACCGAGAGCTAAAATGAGTGTTTAAATCGAGGTTATGGGAGGTACATTGTTTGAATATTTAGAGTTATATACGCCACCGGTGGCTCGTAGGGAATATATGTAAATATATATCCGATTCAATCTTTATTACAATTAGGGTAGAAGTCTGCCAACCCCTAGGAAATTTAGACAATTTTGCGTTTACTCCTTGGCTATGAAGCCCCCCAGAGACAAATCCTGTCTACACTACTGACCAGTCAAATATTTTAAAGTTGCAGTAAAAAATTATTCTGTAGTTAATGGGATATGGCGCAATAAATTATTACGTACTATTGAAAGATAAATTGAACTATATAATTATTTATGCATTTCATTGAATTTTTGAGGTGGTTTGAACAGGGGCTTCCAAGCTTATCGTTAATTTTACAGCTTTTGTCAGTATTAATATCGTATAATATTCCTGCTGTGATCTATTTTTCCTGAGTGCAAACTTAGGTTTTGAAACCCACAAAGTTGCTTTCTTCTTTGCACTTTTTCAAGCTATCTCTTTAAAAATTTCATATGACGAAGGGTTGGATGTAAGAAAAGACTTGATAGTCTCAATATCACCCAAATTAAGTAGCATTGTAATTATCAGTTCTACCTAATTCGCGTTAGGAAGGCACTCGGCGTCCCGAGAGAAGGAAAAAAAGTAGAGTAGGTGTGGGCCTTTTAAGGGGTAATTTCCGCTAATGCTTATTTCTGCTCAGGAAGCGTTCACTCCCCTATTTTCTGACTTGTACTAGGCCCATCTGCGCAGTAGGCTACTGAGTGAGTGCCTTCCTAACGCGAATTAGGTACATATGTTTTTGCTTAATTCGATAAAAGTATGACTTATTCTAATCAGCAATAAATCATTAATGGAACAACGTGTGTGAGAGGCTATGAAAATTTTGATTTTTAGGAGGCTAGGACCTCACGGAATTTATGGAAGGGCCGTGGGTTGAGAGTGGAATGTATTTCCAGGTTACGTCCCGAACAGGCAAAAAGTGTCTATGTTTAAAACGGTTAAGGAAAAAATTGAAACTGTAAAATGGGAATGCACATTCTTGGTCAAAGAAGGCCCTGGAGGAGGCCTTGTATTATTCATTGACGCATGCGGTAACGTCGGAATTTCTTAAATGTCCGTTCCCTCTACCAACTTTTACCCCTATCTTTCTTGGTGATGCAAAGGTTCAGCTATTCGCAATTATCCAACTTAAACAGCCCTCACAAAAAATACGTTTAGAATAAATCGAAAGAGTATTTTGCGTGCACGCATCACGTCATACACCAGCGGGCATTAAAACTCACGCTTGATTACATTTTTATAATATGCGCATGATAAATCGACTTAGGCAGCTTTTCCTCTAATGTATTCCATAAACGGCGCAAAAATGAACCTCAATCGGCATGTAAATTTATACGGAGAGCCTCAGTGCAACTTATTCATTGCGGAGGCAATCTGGTGGTCTTCATTAACATTCGCACGGCGCCGGGAATGGACATGGCGAGAAGAAAGGGCGAGTTTGTTCCTCGATGGCTTAATGCGCGCCATCGCTCTCGGAAGGCCTCTGCCAAATTATTGGACGGGGGAATTCGTATTCTGACTCGTTTGGTGTGATCACCAACTTGGAATGATGCGTTACGTTAGACTGCTATTGAATTATCTATATGACAGCGCCTTCAGCATTCAAAACTGTGGCGAAACGTATATAATCCTGGGGTAGGTGGAAATATTCGAGGTTTTTAAGTATTATCTTTTATGCAGAATGAAATTTAATATGGAAATTGTTAAGGTACGAAGGTCTATTATAGTATAGCAATGGTTGTTTGTTATAGTGACAAGTAACAGTATAGCAATAGTTGTTTACTGGCATATGACATTCTCAAAGGATTCAGTAAGATATCTGATAATGAACATGTTTTTTTCAGGTATAGCATTACCTGAAAAACGTTCGGTTTCTCGACTGCATTAATGCATTATGTTCAAACGAAAAATTTACAAAAATAATTAAGGCATGTTGACGATTATGTCATATGTCATTATTTGGATTCGCTTCGTCGCATACTTTTTGTTTACTGTGCGCACTTAAACGAGATAGATTTTGATTGAAAAATTCTTCTTTGAGAGAGTTTCTATGAAAATATCTAGCAATCAATTATTACCATAAATAATTATAACGAATTATTATGATAAAATATTACTATCAATTGTTATTATAAATTAATACGATGCATTGATATTATTTATTGTTATTATCTACGATTATCATAAATAATTATTGTCAACTGTTATAATTAATTATTATTATCAATTGTTACAATTTGGGCCGCATCCAAAATTTCGCTGTGGTGATTGAACTTAAGTATTGTTACCTATAATCCCCCATTTACGTTGTAATGCGAGCTGATTGATACTTATGATGTAAAAGCATTGTCTATTAAGAAATGCTTAAGAATGAGATCCTTAAGAATTTGGTTTTGAATAAATACTTGTAGAACCTTTTGGGTTTGGGGGTTTAAGCTTGTCGGGCGTCCCCCTGGGTACGTGCCTGGTTATTATCAATTATTATCAGCAATTATTGTTATAAATTTACCGTCAACGGGTGAGCTTTACTACTGGCGCGATGGAGTAATTGTAACAGTACAATATCGTGTGAATGAGTCAGGAAACAAGGATTGTCTTTTAATCAAAGAGTCGTAAAGGTTTTCTCTTTTCAAAAGTTTAATTTACGTTGCTGTTGGCTTTATATTGTTGTTTATCCACCTATCAGACGCGCTTTGAGGCGATTGTTGACTGGAGGTTTTCATTGTTGAAGGAGTTATCGAAAGGTTAAAGATAGACATGTACGCTGTGGAATAATTAACTGCGAATTTCGTCGTACAAATTCCACTTTCTAGTATTTTTGCAGTGGTATGATAGTAGTATATCAAGGTTTATTGTCCGCAGACAAAGTACAGTTTGCATGGATTCGTCAAAAAAGTAATACATATAGTCCTACACCTAACTTACAGAAATATCAGTTGTGCATTACATTTTTCATTAAAAAATCTCCAAATTTTACAACTCATTATTTTCAGCCCTCTTTGAATATATCTTTGTCTCCTGATTTTCACGAGTTATCTATTTATCTAACGATGTTATTAAAGTATGAAACACAGACGAAGTAATACATACATAGAAAGAATATTCTTCCCACTCCAAACAAAATCCTTGATTATATTCTTAACTTTCAACTTCCTATGTCTCTATTAGATACGTTCGTTCGTTTTCATCGCCGCGTGTAACGGAAAACAAACCTTTAATCAATTAGTCTCGAGTGTGCAGTAATTCCAGACCGTGGACACCATAATAGGTGCTCTATTTATGGAGTTGGATTACTGTGCACCTCTGACATTGAAGACCTTCCCTCGGCGTCCTTTTTATTCTTTTGGCGGGAGGAAGAGATGACTCAACGGCAGCTCTCCCACGCCGCCTCCTCTGAATCATCTTCCTCTCCCATCCCACTCTCTAATTTTCGCATCTAAAATGATTGCTCCGAAACTTGGTGTCGTTCTTTTTTGCAGTTCATTGGTTAAACAAAGGTCCTCCAGGGCGGCGTGAGTCAAAGAGCCCTTCGGATCCCTTGTGTCTGCAAGGGTCTGTCAATGGTCACAAAGACTATTGTTATCGTATGTTCATATTACTGAGGAATTGATTGTTATTGGAGTTTCACCGTTCTCGCTGTAGTTATATAGTGGTACATTTTTGATAATTGCATTTGAAAGAATGTAAAAAAGGGGAATTCCTGGGTAAATCGTGGAAAAGAATTGATCAAATGAATAAGTTTCGTTTTACCATTCTTAAAAGCACATAAAGGAAATTCATCTTTTCCGTTGGATTTCAAAGGTGCAAGGGCTCCCGGAAAGCCAATTGGGCTATGCGTTTGACTTCGGTGAATGCGGACCCGGGTTCGATTCCCGGTGGGGGCCTCTGTGCGAAATTTTCTAAGCAGTCGAAGCATTTTTAGCAATACTACTACTACTTCAAAGGTTTAAACGAAAATGTATTGCGGAAAAAATCATTGGAATGGATATTTGCTATGAAATAGGTTTTTGTTATTAAGCATATCTACGAATACCTTATGCTCGAATCAAAAACCTTCTCAGCAGTCGCCGGTAATACTGTTACTTCGTTTAGAAAAGCTCTGTGTCTACATATGCGTCATCTTTTTGCTGTATTTAGTTTAAAAAGCGATTATAGTAAATAGATCTTTCGCAAGTGTATAAATTGAGCAGGATTTCTGGAAGCGTTTCAAGTAATTAGGCACAAGTTCTAAAAAGTTCGTAGGAACATCAAGTAAAACCATTGTAATTATTTTCGATTAAAAACTTAACATATGGTTCTGCTACCATGTCCTGATGAATGGAATATTTTTATTTTTCTTTTGAGAATAATGCACCTTCCATTTACTTTTATCTTAATTTTGTTCACGGCTTTGATCATATGAAAGCCACTGTGGTATGAGTGACGCTGAATAATTGAATTGATTAAGGTCTCTTCTTTTTTGAATGTTACGAAAAGTGTTACTTGTAGAGTCTTTGTGCATCGCATGCGTGGATTGCTCCGCTTATAGAATTCTGGCGCTGTGATAAAAGTAATGGCAAACTACCTCACTCCTCATTTTGCCTAATCGCCTCAGACCCCTCTCCAAAGCTTTTCGTTGCTTATGGTTGAGGGAACAGGGTCAAACCAGCCTTCAGGCTGAAGACTGAACAGACGTAGCATACAATATACACAAACTCTTCCAGTTACAAATCGGTTTCCTTAGAAATACAACAATACGATGTTTATTGTAAAGAGAATATATAATAATAATATAAGTATAATAATTTGTATACTTACAATAATATTTCGATTGTGAACGACTTTCTTTGTATTATATTCATGTAGTAAACTCTCCTCATTGCTGGAATAGGCGGGTACAAAATCTCGCCTCTATTATTGTATTTCCAAGCAAACCGATTCGTAACAGGTAGAATTTAGCCTTGGCGTCACTGCTAAAAAGGATCGGCCAGTCCAGATGGCACTGTGGGTGTTCCTAGGGCGCAAGACTAAAATAAAACTTTGGCAGATGCGTCTGTCTCTCAATGCATTATAGTGTGCACCGTGGTCTAGTTCTTCCTGCACGCCAATGGGACGGGATGTCTAGAATGATCGGGGCTTCCGCGTTTCCGGCGGTTTTTGTCCTGCGACTTTAATTTAAAAAGGACAGCGTCATCCCGTTCGGAAGCTTCCTTTGTCAGATGCTCGCTCAAAGAGATAAACGTGGTCCTGGCTTGGATAACCTCCTTGACGGATATATGCTCATTTGTCTTCGGTGACGGAATTTGTAATCAAAGAGGGATGTAGGACAAACATGGCTCAGTACCCTTGTGAGACGAAGTTATGTTGGCACCACTTGCCAGAAAGCTTGTGGATAAAATCGTTTCAGGTAATTGACGAAAGAATTGATTTTCTTTTGAATCGTCTTTGAATTACGTTTGTGCTGAGTTTATCCTAAGCTGGGTAAACCGTATTTCCAGTCAGGGGTGGGTTTATTGTTTTATGCCGTTTTCAAAGGAAATATTGGGCCTGCGAGCGTTATGTTGAATTTAATTAAAGCCAAATAAATTTTCTAGATTCCTTATAAGTTTCCTCGTGGTCTAAGTGAATTTCCCGATATTTATCTAGATACAACATTGAACGAAATTTTTTTCATTTTTTGGAAAAAATGAACAAGTTTTGAAGAGCTATTTTTCGGAAAGTTTTGAACGTATGGAACCGATATTGGGCCTACAATGTAGAAACTTTAATGTAATTTAAAATATAACTGAATAACATTTTCTGTAGGGCGCCTACTTTCGTAGAGTTTGAGCAAAAACCGAAAAAAGTGCGAAATCTTCGCTGTTTTTTTAATTGCGCAGCTTGCATTGGTCTTTCGAAGCTGCAAAATTCCTAATATCGACAAAGGTACTAACAGCATGTTAAAAAATTAGAAGTGTATGACCTTTTGCAAGGTCGAGCCCTTTTTATGTATAAATTGACAGGTCAAATAGGAGCAAAGGTCAGATTGAGTCTCCACCGGGAAATATGAGAGGAAAAATTCGATTCTTTACATACAGTTTACAAATATACAAGCCATAGAAATCTCAGTTGCTTCATTACGGCAAGAACAAATAAAAAATTGGATTTAAGTAGCATTACTATAGATTTCAATGAATGGTAGATATACTTTTTATCTATTGTGTTTCATCATCATCATGATCAGCCATTTTCAATTCATTTCAATCAGAATTTGCAACTTTATCCGAGATTGCAATCGTATGACGAAATACTTCATTTGTGCCATAAGAGAAACTTAAATGTTCCTAATGAATTTGTGAAGGATGAAAAGAGATTTTCTCCCATGCATTTTCCCCTGATAAATGGATGACAGATGTATAGATCACAGAATAATTCATACTGGAGAGCCATCAGCTTATGAACCAAAAGAAAATATTCAAGTTACTCATGAGTTGAGGTCTCATAGTTCCACTAATTTAATAGGAGGATAATGTAAAAGATAGAAAAGGTTTCAAATCGGAAAGTTAATTTCGAGAATTGCTAATCTGAAAATTGCACTTAGCCGAAATTTTCAACACGCCTCTCGCAAAATAACAGCATAAAATATTCTGGACTTTCATTATCTTAATTGGAAGGATACATCTTTTCATTAGATATTTACTCAAATTTGGACTGCTATGGAGCTTGCATAAAATGAACGATTCAAAGCTATTACGGGAATTTGTAACCCTTGTGCCATTTACTTTTGTTAAACAATCCACCCATAGTCGTTACTTTGGCTTTGGAGATGTATATTGCTCATGAGGTATGGGTTGGGTAATTGAAATATTCACTAAGAGAAGCCAACTTACATCCAATTTTGGCATTCATGTATTGAAATTTCATTAGGAAGATTAATATTCTTAGTTATCTGCAACTCTGAAGCTCTCTTTTGAGAGTAAACTAATTTAAATGTTCACGTCAGAGAAATCAGAAGACCTCTAAGTTACACGCGAAATATATATAGGTCATAAAAGGATTTATTATCAAAGTAAAGGTATTAACATCCACGTTTTTAGAGATGAAACGTTTTGAATAGATTCTTGAAATAGAATCCTATGGAAATTTAATACTTATGGATCCGTTATTCATTAAAATTACTAAATTTCAAGTGTTTAATTATCAAGAATAGCTCCATCATCAAATAAGTAAATTTAGGTCATCAGAAATTTAAACGTACTCGTATGTAATATTTCAACTTTTCACGTTTTTCAATAATTTGCTATTACACAATTGTTTCTGTATTACGCGGTTAAAATAACAATATTAAATGTTTCAGAATGTGTTTGGAAATCAGAAAAGGTGACATATTAACTCTCATACTAGCGATGTGGTCCCCGATTAACTTTTACGACAAATTCAGCAATTTTCTTTCAATAAAAATTTCTAGCGTTCCAACTCAAAGGCTCAGGGTTCGAGTGTCAGCTAATCTGATTTTTCCGGTTAGCGAATGGTTGTTTTTTTGTATATAGTAATAAAAATATTAATTATGACAATTGACGTAATTAGATTCCTCCTGTTTCTATGAAGTTGTTGTTGCTATTACTAATATCGTTGTTGTTATGGAGTTAAACTTAAATATTTTACCAAACATTTTTTCCAGAAACTTGCTTTAATCTCCGTGATTTGTTATATGTGGATAGAGATTGGTAAAAAATTGAAATTTCTAAATCGAAACAGTTTTCTACTGGCATTCGCGACTAGGCGCCGAGTTATATCTAATTACCTACTATATTTTTCCTGATATATAATCGTAGTGAATTTAATCCGTTCTTTTGTAGATCGTCCATATAATTGTGTAATACTACAAATTGCCATCGATACTTCTACCGCTTAGGCCAACCTTTCTAGTCAAAGTAAAACGTAATATTTTAGTTGAAAAAAAACATGCAAAAATTCACTTAATTTACCTATTTAGAACCTAATGATGACTGTATGTTAATCCTGTTAGTTACTGCTGTGTGCCTTTGTAAAGTTATTTAATTTATTATGGAATATCACATGGCTGGGATTCATACCTCAAATATACTATATACTCTTTATTCTAATTCAATTATTATCACCACAAAAAATTTCGTTTACATTGTGAAATTTCATATTTGACTACAGAGAGACCCACATGTGCCTAACCTCGTCGAATCTAGCGTATAATAATAATAATAATTTTTATTATTATTCTGTAAAATTACAGTAAGGGTACCAGGGTACTAATTTGTTAGGTTTTGAAACATTTTTGGCCTGGAATATAACAGTTGAAGACAGCTGCTAATTTCGGGATTGAAGACATAACCCTCGATAGAAAAGCTTCTTTCCTTTCATTGAAGTTCAATTGGTGCAAAAGGCTTATAAAAAAAATATTTGAGCAGAGTCGATGATATAAATATTTCAGTGTCTTCCCCGACCTATGGGTTAAGTGTTCGCGTTTGTTCACCATGTTTACCAACCAATATGTCACAAGTGAGGCAGCGTCAAGCGCTCATAGATAAAGGCTTTCAGCATGACGCCGTTTTTCCTTGGCTGCACACTAGGATACTAATCGCCCCTGTGAAAAATGATCCGAAATGGCGTGCCTGAAAGGTTTAGCTCGTCCTACTCTACATCGCTCAAGTTCAAGAGAATAAAATGATAGAAACACTTTACCTTTGGCTGCAAAATGTTCAAGGCGTTTCAAATGGATATTAAGGTCGCCAGTGGTTCTGCGCTTATCGCTTTTTTATCGTTAGTTTCGTGCAAAATCCTTCATCTTTTCTTATTTTTATTACCAATGGAAATAGTGTTCGTGTTGTCTGAGTTTTCTTTTGTTTGCTATTGACCATCCTCATTATAACCTTAAGTTAAGCAGTCGGTATATTTCGCAGGTTTTGAGGCCTACATTCTCGTAGCTGTTATCCTGTATCGCTCTATTTTTCGAAATTTAAAACTTTTTGCCTTAAAAGTGGTTTATTTCTGTTTAATAATCCTTTATTATTTGTATCCTTTAATGGTTTGGGTGTAAGAGTAGACTTTTTATATTTTCTATAGGTTTATCTCTATTATAATTTCTCCCTGGCTGAAACAAATGTTTCAACCGTTAATTTATACGCAAAGAGTGGTAAAAGAGAGTCTGAACACTAACACAATTCCACCGGTTACTGGGTTATCTCTCTTTTTTGTAAAGGAAATTTGAAAATTATTTTTAAAATTATAAAAGTACATTCATATTGTTGTATCTACAGCTACATATAATCTCATTTAGCATTATTTATTTATTGTATTTTATTCATTAATTATGCTATTGCAGAGTATTTTTAAGTTTTGATTTTACATCTTTGTTTTAGTAGTTTTTTCACCCCTACATTTGTGGGTGTTTTCCTGCCACTTGGATTTTTTCTCTAAAAACATATAAGTCGTGCAGATTTCCTCGTAATCAAATGCTCTAGAATCATCTGCTTTGGCCGTAACTTTGTGGTAGGATTTCATACAGGAACAAGAAAAAATCAAGTTGTTTCAAACCCACCAGATTAAAAAAACACTAAATCCCTTTTTATTTTACTCGTGTTTTTAAAACTGACGGACGAGATTTGCTGTAAGAATGACTCACTTGATTTCACCTCGCAAATTAAGGTTCTCTTAAAAGAATCAATGAAAAATATCTACTATCCAGTTCACACCAGAGCTGTAGATTCCATTATCAGCAAGGTTTTGTACATACATTATTCCTCTTCATAATTTTCACTTCTATGAATCAATAATAATTTCTACTATCCAGTTCACACCAGAGCTGTGGATTCCATTATCAGCAAGGTTTTGCACATAATTCCTCCTCCTCATATTCGTCGCGCTTATTCATTTTCAACCTTACATGTGCGACATTTCCATTGAATAACATAGCTATTCACAGAATATCTCCCAAAGCATCCGCAAAAGCCTTCTCATCTCCTAGAAGCTGTGTGCCCTCCATTTCACCGATAGCCCACCGCTGAAAACATTTCTTTCTGCTTCAAAATCCTCTGCACTCCTATGCGTATGCGTTTCAGTGGGATAAAACCGCAATAATTTAAACACAGTCGCTATCGTCGCCATCTAAGGACGGGGGAGAGAACGTGTCCGTGGGAAAAGTCCGGCGTTAGTCACCGTTTCTCGGATGGCCTGCATCCAACTAGACGCAAAAATTTGCATCGGATTTTTTCGCCGCGGCAGCCTGCATTTTTCATCTCCACTCCCCCTTATTCCCAACTCCGGAGCATGCAGCACGATTTCATTTTCGCCCTATCGAAATCAAAACTCTTCTAGTACGTCAGGATGGCGATGCTTTTTTTTCTAGAAATAGCTATTGAAAAACCCTGGTCGGGAAGCAGCTCATCCTCCGCGTGTTCCTTTTCAATTTGATAGGTACGCCAAGCTCCGCTTTGTTTTTCAGCTGAACGTCACGGATGATAAAAATGTTCTGCGTCCCCGGAAGAGCGATAAGGGCCCTCGCGAATGATACCAATGGAGAAATCCAACGGTATGGTTCGAAATGGGAGGTGCGCGGCAGTATCTGAGTGTAATTACCTTATTTCGCATCCCCATAATGAGCTGCATTCTCTTCGGGATGGGGATTGGATATGTTTTTTGTACAGTTTCGTAATTTTGTTACAGTTACGCTCAGAGTACAAATCCCTCTCTCCACGGCTCTCATCGCTGTTGAATTCCGTGGATTAGTTTCCTTTTTTCTGCTATTGTTAACTTCCAGAAGTACTCACGATGGATATTGGCGTAAATTCGCGAAATTCTTCTCGGTGAAATAGAGAGAAATCGAGGAACATTTTCATCCCATTTGCCCTATTTGACTCTCCTCGAGAAAAGGCTAATTACGGTTAATAAACGCATTTGTACGTAATTTTCATCGGGAAGGTAGTTATGAGTTGAAGAAAAGGCACGGAAATATAATCACAGCAGTGCAATTCGAGCTAATTTAACTGCTTTACGGCATCGGCATCCTATTCGTCCTATCAAGGCCTTTTGTATTTATAGAAACAAAAGCCAATCAAGTGACGTTAAAACTTATTGCAGGAAAATTGGAAAACTGTAAGGAAGGGATGAAATTAAGTGTACGTCTTTAATTGCATTTCATTGTTCCTGCTACTATATCCTTGTAAGTGGAATCTTTCCATTTGCTTTTTGGTAGGAAAGGGGAAAATACGTCTCTCATTAACTTTTGCAAATGCAAACAGTAGAAACAAAAGTTATACAAAAAGTTAGAGCGGTAGTTAAAATGAAGTATAATAGTCAATGCATAGAGTGACTTGTACCGTGGAAAAACAGCTGCTGACTGCAAATAATATATGATAATCTTGGATATCAGGAAAAAGTTCATAAGTTCACATTTACCCACTGCGGATGCAGAGCGCTCCAATCTTAAGGTCCCGAGTTCGAGTACCGGGTAATCGGATTATTCTGGTTACGGAATGGTCGTGTGTGCTCGTCCGTTGTAAAAGCCCGCCATTGTGATTTTCCAGTAAATGGATGTTTGCGAAGGCATTTGGGAATAAATAAAATATAGGCCTCCGGATAGCCGAGTGTGTAGCGCGTTCGCCTTTGATGGAAGCGATCTCAGGTTCGATTTCCGGTAATTGTATGCGTGAAATGATCGTAGCTGATGGAGTAGTCTTTAAGGATTTAAACGGCTTCTATAACGAATAGTTGTTGTAATAGTTTTTAATCGTCTCTTAGGATAGAATCTAAAGGCGTTTTATTTTACACTCACTCGAAATCATCAAAAATTCTATAAAAATCTTCCGCATTTACAGGTTAATTTGTATGGCTATATACGTGGGTTGCGTTTTTCTGGCTGCGATTGTAATAAAATCTTATATGAGGATGTAATAATTAATCGTTAACTTTTCCGTGGAGAGCGTCTTCGCTTGATTCTTGACCCAATTTTCCTCCGGGAGCATTTGAATCGAACGATGGTGCTGCCCTTGCGTGGGATTTTGCCGCAACATAACTTTAGCGGGTTTGAGTGACTTCATTGCTCTCCTCCATATTTCAATCTATCGGTACACTCTGGTCCCTGCCCAGGTTTTGATTTTGGTTTCTTTCCAACCTGCTTGAACGATATGATCAATATTTCACGAGCTATATAGGCCAGCAAGATTGTTGGGTGGCGATAATATACTGCCGAAAGAAGACGGTCAAATGAGCCCCATTCTATCCTTATCTATTATTCAGGTTTCTTCTTTTTTGATTATTTTGATTTATTCTGCGATTCGCTCTCTTCTTCGAAGTGAAACATTTATTCTGACCTATGTAATTTGGTGTATTGGTTTTCAATTCATTTTTTTTTAATTGTCGTAATTCACGTCGAGTTTTTGTGATTTCTTTGTGTAATAATTTGTATTTATGTATTTATTCATTTATCATATCGCATTTAATTGGGTACTTTCCAGTATACAGGAAATTATTCCTATTATTAATAAAATTCACAGTTGCTGACGATGTTTTGTGGAAATACAACATCACTTGATGATGGCGATCATTCGCCGAAACTAGTCGTGAGTTTTTATTGTTTTTTTTAATAAATAAATATATTGTGGAAAAAGTACAACTATTCTCATTCTCATTATTCCTATTATTATTTATGTGGCTATAAAGGGGCTCTTGCTATTTAGTTTCTTCATCTAAAATAGGCGAAAAGCTGAAGAATGCTTGCTTTAGTCTATCTATTAACCCGATCTCATCCTTTTAAATATACACTGGGTTTTCTCCTGTGTTGGATATCCATATGAGAAGTATGAAAAACTTATGTTCATATATTTACCAAACTTGCAGGGTAGTAAAAATGAACAGATCCGTATATTCCACAGTTATCTATTTCCAGTACTGTTTCACAAGTCCTTGGGAAGTTCTCGTTCTCCGAAGCCGTCTGAGATGCGTTTAACACAATGCTCGTGCGTGAAACAAGAGATTACATCCAAGTTTAGCTCACTTTATGTTCAGTACGTGGTCTGGGAAACTATCGCGAGCTTTGCAGTTCATCTCAGCAAAATCTTCTCTTTGGGCGTCTGGATTTCATTCCCTATAAGTTGCCTTTCAAGGCTCGACTATCCACCGATTCAATGCTTAGGAACGGATTATATTTTCGCTAATGCTGGGTGTGATTTCAATTGTTTTACAGCTCTACTTTGTTAAAAACGAGACCTTTTTCAAGTTTGGAGACAATTTTCCTAAAATGCACTCATCGGTTTTAATATCCTAATGCGTCTCGTGTCTTTAGTGCTGAAAGAAGTAAAAAAATGATGGACTTTAAATATTGCTTTCCAAAAGTTTCTTTAGAGGAAGAACTCCTTGGATTGGACCCTACTCGATAAAAGAATCGCTTCTATTATACGTCTTTAGCTAATTAATTAAAACCGAAAGAATCCGGCGCACTAGTCCTGAAGTCTGTAGAATAACTCAGTTAATCACGAAGGACTAATTAAAACTTCAAAGGAAATATGTGTTTTTATCTCGCTTGGTAACACGAAAAAGTTTTCAAATACATCGGAGCGCAAAACCGGTGTCGAGTTTTTTTTGTAATGCACCAATCTTTCGAAATCTCTTTATATTTCATCTCCACTGAGGATGGTCTCTATAAACTCTACATGTGTCTATCTTTAAATTAACCGAATTCCTTGATTCGATTTTAATTAGAAATTATTAGTTATTGTACATCGAATTCTTCTTCTACTTTTTACCGAAAGAGAAACAAAAATTTAAATGAAAATCCTTCACGTTAAAATCCCTTAAATATCGATGGTAGTGAGATACATTCTATGAGGTAACGGTGGGATTTTTACTGAAAAAACATAAGAAAGGATTGAAAGATTTTTGTTGATAGTCGAGTCGTCATGAGACTAAACTTCATCTCTGTTTCTCTACGCAGTTCTCTTGATATTATTATTAATTATTTAATTATTATTATTAATATAATTATTTTCGTGTTCCGTGTTAAATATTCTCGATAACTTAAAATAGTGGATTAAAATTTTGAGATAATTGAGAATTTTAATGCTCGAAATTCATTGTTATTCTATTTACTTTAATGCCTCATTACCGTACTCAAATCTTCGACTTTTCTCTGGATTCATTATTTTCGGAAGCAGCAACTAAATGCTTAGTTCCTTCCTGTAAAAATAATACACCGGCGAGGACCCCGTCTATCATAGAGCAACGTACAAAGGGAAACATTTCTCACAATATGAGTAAATAACATCAAAGGAAGTGATGGAGGGACATAAATGTAATGATCCGCAACCTTAATAACTCAAAAAACTCAAGAAACTATGAGGGATAAATTACAAATTCTGAAACAAATAAAAGCGAATAACACTAACGACGTGAAAATTAAGAAATAAATAGTTTGCATTTCCATCCAGCCCTCGTTTCCAAGGCGTTTTAAGCAAATAAAACGGCGAAAATTAAATTAAAAAATCCTTCTCGCTGGTGAAGAAACGAAAGATCCTGTTGCGCAGAGATTCTCTCTCTGTAAGACCGCCCCATTCATTCCGAAAGCATTAAAAAGGGAAAAGAATTAAACTTTTTTATCCCTTCTCCACGGCTTAATAAAGGGAGTCGGAGGAGAGCGTCTGGTGAGTTCTGATGCTAGGC
The DNA here is from genome assembly GCA_000376725.2 of Ladona fulva. Taxonomy (NCBI): domain Eukaryota; kingdom Metazoa; phylum Arthropoda; class Insecta; order Odonata; family Libellulidae; genus Ladona; species Ladona fulva. Next base: position 544,856 of record KZ308158.1, read on the forward strand.
AACTAAGTGATTCGGTATGAAACAGAGGCGTCTGAAGGTGCGGTTCGTAACGCAGTAGGCTCGAGTTTGCTTCTGTGGCATTGTTCGCTCCAGCACGCGCCCCTTTGGCACTTCTCTTTTATGCTTTCGCTACGGAGACTCCTTTACACACGCGCGCAACAGATTTCCCGCTTTCTCGTCATTTCCAATCCCTCCTTCGCAACCCCTTTCGCCCTACTTTTACCATCTCTCGAAGTTAGCTGTGATCAGTATGGAGGAGTTGATTCCTTCGTTTATCAGTTCAAAAGTGTGACTTGAAAACGGTGCTAAAAAGATCGATTTCTTATAACTTTCTTTCTGTCCGAAAGAAGTGACTTTCGTTACGCTTTTCGTTACGTAAAAACTGTGTTTCCATTTTCTTTAAGGTTTAATGTTTTCGCGGAGTAATTAAGTATCTTTAAAGAGCTCATGCAATATCTCAGCGTTTTGTACTAATTGGTTAGTGGCTAAATGTCCTCATTGAATACTACATTCGAATGTACTTCATTTATCAGTTTACTAGCCAAGTTATGTTGTTTAATTGTTTATAAATTTGAAGTCAATTTATAAAATTATAAATAATGAATAAAAAAAATCTTTTACGGTCGTCCTATTGTGGAAATAAATTCTCAATGTTTTTCTTAAGAATAATTGTTTAATTCGAGCAATTACCATTATTAATTTGTTTTTGAGTCTTTTTGCATTTTAGCGAAACTAATTTACTTTTTCTTCTTTTCTAGGTGAGTTGAAGGCGTCAAAGCTGTGGTGTGGTTGAGTATATCGTTTGGTTATCAACCGGATATTGGCAAGTACGATGGAAATTTGAAATTAATCGTTCTATCCTTTTTTTAGTCGATGTCTCTTCTGTATCTCATTATGTTTGGTTCAAAGTTATTTGCTGCGTTAACTTAGAAATTTTTTACGTGTCGGTGAAAAGAAGAAATATTGTAAACATTTTAGAGCCGTTATAATAGTATTACTGATATTGCTTAGTAAACCTGGGGATGAGGGATGAAATCATATTTGTACCTAAAACAGTAAATTATAACGTGTAGAAATCGGAGGTAAAAATCAACACATACCATATAAACTATATAATATAACCATTTAAATATATACGTAGATAATTACTATATACAGTTAATTAGTTGTTATATAGCTTCCGATGAGTGACTGCAACATTCAGATAACTTTGTATATGAACACTAGGTTTTTGAATTGGAAAATCGATCGAAGCATAGTTACTAAAAACATTTGAAAAAACCTTGTAGCTCCGTGTTTTTAGAGCTAGAAACAGTAGGTTAAAAAAATAGTCCGAGCCCTCGATTTTTTCATCCCCTGCCACTCGCCGAAAGGCGGCTTGCAGGGTATTTATGTAGATGTAGAAAGAATAGTGACTTATTAAGAGAATAGCTTTGAGTTCTTACCAGGACTTAACACTATATAAGTCAAACAACTTTGCTGTAGAATTAAATATTAAGCCGATTTATACCAATATTCCGCTAATCATTTACCCCTACGTGCGAAATGACCTAAGTTGTCGAAGCACTTTTAACAATACTACTACTACTACTAATCATTTACCTCTGCAGTTCGGAGCATAGTCAGATAGCCCTCTTTCCAATTGCCGGTGGATATTTAAATTAGCCGATTTTTAGGCTTTTCTGTATAAAATTTCATTACTATTACTTTAATTAAACATGACTTACGCAATAATATTAGACTTTTGATCTTCCTTTAACATATAGTCGAAATATAGAGTGAAACCTGCAAATATGCAGAATAGTGCGAATTTAACAGCGTGGTAAGGGTCGGTACGGGGTACCGACGCGGGCCACTGAGATGGAAATCTGTGTCAGTATCTTGTACTGACACCATCATTGAGCCATCGACCATCGTATTTCTTACCCATAATCCCGAGGTTTCCTTCTCTTCTTCTTCTTTAGACTGAATACACTAGCTTCCCTGTCGTCATTGTAACGGTTTCGCCCGAGCCTCTGTACATACTTCTCCACCGCTGGATCTTTATATTCCATTTACTTTTATATTCCATCTCCTCAAAACGTCTTCCACCCACTCTTAGTACTTCACAAACTCTCAGCCAACGAGGCTGTAACTCCAACGTTCGCCGCATTTTATTCGCGGCGCTCTTTTGCAGCCAGCAACTTTACTTTCTCCCCCATTTATGTATCCACTCCAAGTTTAATCGCGCAAGCAAAACTTAGGCTTCCTACTAATTTTCAGAATTTCGCGTATATTGACGTAGGTATTGAAATGTTTTCTCCGCAAGCCTTTATGAGTTGTCAGAGTAATCCCAGGGACGCGTTGAGTTATTTGAGCGGTCCTCAAAGTTTTGATCGTTTTCGCGGTATTAATTATTCTTGAGGAGATGTGATTTTAGCTCCTTACTTGTTGCTCGAGTTCAAAGAGTCGCTGCATATTTTCTAGGAAGATGTTTCTGTAAATGGTTTGGTTAAAATGAGGAAAGTTTCGTGGTGCTTCTCTGTTTAATTTGGGTACATATGGAATTTTTTCTTTTCATGTTATCTCACCGGTTTTAATTAGCTCCTCGCATGCATTTCAGCGTAGTTTCACGAATAATTTTCCCTGTAATGTTTATTTTATAGCTTAGTCATTAATGTGATTTTTTAAGTATGTATATTCACGGAAAAGCTTTCAGACGCTGGCTGGGTTCCTAGAAATCCTTGAAAGAAAGGAGATTAGAAGTTAGGCTGCGATTGATTGATAAATTCAGAGAAAGTACGTTTGCAGAAGACGTAATTGGTTTTAAGCGAACCCCTTCTGCTACTTCGGCCGATCCGAACGTAAAATAAAAGAAGTAGATGCGAGGACAAGTCGTTTTAGGGACTCATTTTTTCCGCGAACGATACGCGATAACAATAAGCTAAAGAGGTAACTCAAACGCTTGGTGTTTACACCCCCTGCCGCACGCCGAAAGGCGTCTTTATGAGTATTAATGACAGTGTGGATTGAAAAATTAAAAGTCTCCTTATGAAATTGCATAAGGCGTTGCTTGTACACAAAAATAACCACTTTCCTGACGCACCCGAGGTATTTCATAGAAGTGAGTGGTTAAAATCCAGTCAGGCCCGAGATATCTCGTATTTCGAATTTTCTGCTTTTTCACTATTTTTTACTCTCAAAAGATATCTCACATAAGCTGTCGAGAGTATTTAACTTGTCTAGTATGCTTTCTTTTCCATGTTCCATTTATACATATCTATTGTTTTGCCCAACATGTGGACTTTTCCGTAAACAGGTTAAAATTTAAGGAAATAAAAAAGTGAAATATGATATTAATTATCTATCCAAAAAGAAAAAATATTTTCTCTATGTTCTTAGTTAAGTATAAACACTCAGAATAACAAATGAAGAAATTGCTTTTTTCCAAGTCTAAGTTGTACAAAAAATTCGTCATGAAAGGGTTTAGTAATGCATTACTAAATTTGTTCCGCCTCTTCCGCGTATGAATTTATTTCGGATCAATTGCTCAGCCTGGTTAGGTTTCCGTTTAATTTCGCATTGGTTTTCCGTTTCGGAAATTGAATAGTAGTAGCATCTTCGTGCATAGTGTTGAAAGTATTAACACCGCTCCAATTTTAGGCTAATTCGAGAAGAACGCAACGGGCGAAAATCCTAAAGAAACCTGAAGGAGATAATCCTATACTCGTTTCCTACGCCTACCGCCACCATTATAGACGGTACAAAAAATCCAACATGCCTACCATATCAATATTGGTTTCGCTAAGCTCATTAGTCGGCTTAGCGTGAGACGTTTTAAACGGCCGACGATTACGTATCTCAGTCATTCATAATCTTCCCTTTAACCCTTTGATGTCGCTGCCAACTGGGTTTCCGAGAAGAGCTATGCTTCCGCGGGCTTCAGCTCGGAATTCTTCTCGGTTCTAAATCTATTCCCATTCCGACAGCCACGGATAGCACACTTTGATTTCCTGTATCCTTACTGCTCTTAATTTTCGTCAGTGATTTGACGTCTTCAGTGGTGTGGATTTGCGCACCGATGGGCCCATTTGACTAGCTGCCGGGAATTATGGTCGAATGGAGCTTCTCAGGTGATACGTATGGGCATTCGAATTTGATGAAAGCGGTCCTGGGTTCTATCCCCGTGTGGGGGCTCACGAGCGAAACAATACTAATAAAACCTCTTTATTTACGGGCGAGATTGAGACTCTTTAGTCTCTTTTTACATCTAACCCTTTGTGACTGTATATTAAAAAAAAAGAGATAACTTTTGGGAGATACAAAAAAGAAGAATCAATGAGAGAAATATTATGCGGGTTTTAAGAAAATTTACGTCTAAACTTAGGAGGAGAAATAAAATCTTGCAGGAAAATGCCCAAAATATGAAGGGCATGGAAAACATGCGAAAACCTACTGACAGTTGCGATCAAAATGTAATAAGAAGCCGGGAAAATAAGAAGAGTTAAACTGTCAGCAACAAGCCTGGATGGAAAAAAACATTGAATGCACATTCATATAGAAATTACAGAAACAGAAAATAGGAGATGTTTAATTTACATAAAATAAAACCGAGTATAACTAACAGAAAATAGTAGATCTACCAGGAAAAAAGCAACAATGAAATATCGTAGAACAGTGAAGGGTTGCCATAATAACAAACGAATGAGGAAAAAGCTGAGAGTTCGCTATGCACAAGGATATCTAAAAATTTCACCAGCAGTTACTTAACAATTTCTCAATCAAAAATGAACAAAGGGCTTGGCTGTCGAAGAATTTTTAAAATTACTACTGATACCTAGTCGGTTAGAGTATTTGTCATGGTATAGCCAACGCAATCATATCTATTATATACAGGCTATGTAAAATCAGTGGAGTAGGTCGAGATGGCGAGAAATTTCAACTACGCGACAGGAACTAAAGTTCATAGAAAAAGCAAGAAAATCTTTTTATTTCTTATTGTTAGCTATGTAAATGTACTAGCATATGCTATATATCTATTTATCCTATATATTTCATTTCTTGCCTATCAAAAAAATCTGTCGAGTTCTCAGCATCGTGAAATTACTAGCATTTGAAAGGCGCCGAGAGCTGGTAAGACAAGGCTTTTGTGCTAAGTGACGTAATTAGTCTCTGATATGCCATATGAGTCCTCCATCTGTCACGCGAGGCGCACTTAGAGAAAAATTTCGTTTAAAATTTCTTGAAGATAAAAAGTCTTAGGACATGCGAAGTAACAGTTTATCAGCATAAATTATGCGCCCCGTAATGAAAGACCTTAACCTACGAACCATCCTATCTCCTCATCGGTAGATCCATTAGCGATGACCCAGAGTCTCGTCTCCGACGATATTTCACGAGATGTTCAACGTAGAGATATAAACCATAATATATTATCAGCGAATAGCGCCTCTGGAAGAATCCGCGCGAATTATGGGCGGAATTTTTTTATCATTTCCAAACCATTCTTTCGGCCCATTTACTCGGGGCCCTAATTTTTTCATGTCGCAATTATTTTCGGTCCCTTTCTCTCCGCGCTGCACTCGTTCCAGCGCTCGACGCGATTCTTTTGTTTGGCGCAATTCTCTGCTTTTTCGCTCTTCCTTCATATCTCAAGCGCCCCCCACTTACCGCGCCTCATGACCGACTTAAAGACCCCGCAGTTAGCGGAAGTTCTTCCGCGGGGAGGATTTTATCGAATTGTTAAATTCTTTGTCTCGGAATTTCTCGGACCCCACCTCGTTTAGGGTCTCCTTTCTGCCTCCGTTTCATTTCCCTCGTCAAAACGCTCGTATAATTTCCAACTCTTTACACGTCGTCGACTCCCCCATGCTTCATGCAAAATTTCCATCTGACCTATTTTCTCTAGTCTTCTCCCCTCCCCGCTTGCCTAGCGACGAAGGTTGTTTACTCTAGCAGACTCCAGTTTTGTTCCAAATGTCTCCCGTGCTTTATTTCCGAGATTGTCTTTCTTGGCGCAGCAATTTTCCCTCCTGAAATCGATTTTGCGAGGGAAAATGTGCTTGGATGTACGTATTAATTTTAATAGGAATCAGGCGAATTAAACTCATTTTTTATGGAAGTTCTGCGTCTTAAAGAATCTTTGTAGTGCGCATTGTCTGTAAAGTTAATGGTTATTTGGTTTGGTTTGGATTGGTCGGATCTTCACTATCAATAACCCATTACTTACTAGGCAAGATGAGGAGTGAGGTAGCTCGCTCTTGTTTTTCTCGCTGACCCAGAATGCAATCAGAGGAACAATTAGCGATCGACCATTATTAACAGAAAATTTGGAGAGGGAATGAGACTTATTAGGCTAGATGAGGAGTGAGGTAGTTTGCCTTCTCTTTCTCACTAAGCGAGAGTACCCAGAATGGAAAGTAAGTTATTCATGTAAGTGTACCACAATATCCTTATGTATAAGACTTTTTTGTCTTTCCAGGAAGATTTCTCCAGGTCGATTACTATTATTGAGCATCATTTATAACTCAGTAGTTTTCATATTATCGCAACCATGAATAACACTCAGGTTACAGTATATCAAAGACACATTTTCCTCTATCCTACACCAAAACGCAAATAAAATCTTACATGATAAGTAATACTTGTGGTATTAATGCTTATTCAAGGAAATAACAAATTTGTTGTATGGATTGTTAATTTAATATGCTGTTGTAGATGTGATGTATCTGTTGTAGAATAATATAGTTGTAAATCGTTGCTGCTTAAATTGTGAACTTGTAATATTATGTAATTTTAATACGTAAGTTATAGCTTTTTAAATTGTAAAAATGAAATCATATGAATCCATATATCNACATGCAAAAATTCACTTAATTTACCTATTTAGAACCTAATGATGACTGTATGTTAATCCTGTTAGTTACTGCTGTGTGCCTTTGTAAAGTTATTTAATTTATTATGGAATATCACATGGCTGGGATTCATACCTCAAATATACTATATACTCTTTATTCTAATTCAATTATTATCACCACAAAAAATTTCGTTTACATTGTGAAATTCCATATTTGACTACAGAGAGACCCACATGTGCCTAACCTCGTCGAATCTAGCGTATAATAATAATAATAACAATAATAACATGACTACTGATAGTTGCATGACTTCCTCGTTGCGAATATCACTCTCTATACCACAGGTCTTTCTTCCTCTGGTTTTCTCTTCGTTGACCATTCCTCAATCTCCATATCTTATGGCTTCATCAATTCCGCATCCCTCCTTCATTCCTCCAGCTTTTCAATCTTCTCCACCCCCTCACTCCCCCACGGGTCTTCTTTTAACCATGTCCTCCCACTCGCATCTCGTCTGACTACACCCACACTCTTGGCTCGAATCCCGCGTCCAAAAATAAAATCGAGTAAAGGATTCCGTGGAAAAATCCCCTTTCCGTGCCACGAGCATCTCGATTTCAGTTGAAATCGTATTTTAGGCCTTAATGATTGTTGGAGGCTCTCCTTGCGCCAGACTTGGCAGAGTCTTTTGTATCCTTGGATGTACTACGATTCGGTATTATCTGTTTCGCTGCACAAGTGCTTGCATTGAGGAAAAAGTGCACTGGTGGAGGCTTCCCTGAAGTGGTAGTCTTCCCATACGTATTTTCATGAATCCTACGCTCTGTTCTCATCCACTGCTTTATTGGATATCATGGAGTTTAACAATTCAGTTTTTAGGACATTACATTTTTAGTTTGGAAGAAGTTTTTTCATTTGGAGTTTTTGTTGTTCAATTGGTGTTTTTGGTACTAGCGATTCTTATGGTAAGACTTCGGTAATACATGTCTTCATGTATCGTGACTGCTGCCTAAGGGAGGAGGCTTTCCTAGGGATTTTCTTTACTATTAGGGCTAATGCCAGGCAGATTACAAGTGTACCACTCAATTCATGCAATTTCATATTTCATGAAATTTTAAGTATGTATGATATGTAAGATTTTTCAAAATTGTACCCACTGCCACTCATAAACTTGCAGCGATAAGTTAGTAATAATAATAACGATAACAATAACAAAAATTATAACAGTAATTAGTTATTTGTTTGGCCATTAAACTTTTTGTTAGTGTTAGTTGTGAAGCCGTAAAGAAAAGGCGCGTAAGGATCCGGGTAACAAATTAAAAAACTATTGGCTCAGTTAAATTTCCTACTTTTCATTTAATTGATCCGATTTCTTATACAGAAAATTCCAAAGTAAGTGCATAGTAAACATTTACAGAGTTCTTTATTATATAAGGAATACTCTTTTTCGTTCACCAATTCAATTACCAGTAATAACTAAATATATATATAATCTCGAAAAGGGCGTCCTTATGGAATATATTCATTCCTCTTACGGGTGTTCTCCTGCTGTTCTTTTAAGTGCGGAATTAGGTATTTGAACTCATTGAGTAGTTTTATTCTGTGCACTTTCTGAACGTTATCTCTTTTAAATTTTGTATGACTTAGATTGAGATGTAAGAAATGGCTTTATTATCATTATTATATTCACGTCTCGCCACAAGGTAAAATGATCTCAATGATAAAATAAACCAAAATTGTAATATATATATACATAATAATATTTATTCTTTGAAAACCAAGCACATGTAGTATTATTGTTAAAAGTCCTTCGACATTTGAGGTAATTCCCCACGTATCGAACCCGGGTCCGTTTTGACCGATACCGAACGCGATGCCAACTTGGCTATCCGAGAGCTCCGGAAACCAAGTGTCTACAACGGTTACAATTACTTCAGTGATATACCAAACAAAATTAGCGACCCTAAGAACAATGCCATTTCTGAAATCATGTCCAGTTTTACATGAGGGTTATTTTACAGAAGTCAGTTAAATTATGATTTACTTGTAATTATTTCAAAAGCTACGCCGTTTTCTGCGTTTGATGCTAAAATTCACGCATTTGAGTCTAAATTTATCAAAGTCGGAAACTTTTCTATATACCCCATACCTTCCGTACTCACAAAACATGAGTCTCAATGTTAAAAACCTCCGGTTCGGATCGGAACACTTCTCTCCCCGAAAATCACCAAGACGTATGCATCGCATTAAACAGCCGAAGACGAATACGTAAGGGGCGATAAATCAGTCAGTTGAAAAGATACACTTGGTCGTTCGCCTCGCCAGTCAGCATGTCACGCGTATATAATTAAATCCTTCTGCCTGCCCTTTCTACATCTTGAGTCGACAACGTCTGTTCTTCCAACGACTTAATAATCTCTCCCTCCGTCTCCCGGGACACAGAAAACAACACCGGGACAGCAACGCAGTGCAGCAGGAATCTCCTTTCCTGGAACTGCTCTCCGCCCGCCAGAGGGCTCTTGTGCTTTATTTCCGTGTCCTCCAGGGTAACGTGAATGCGAAAGAGCGGGCGATGCACATGCACGACGATTCGCGGTTAGCATCGGTCTGCGAATTTTAGAGACGATCGCGGGAAATGAACGTTCGTATTCCTGGAAGGAGAGGTGTGAATGTAAATAGGGTGGATTTTAATGCGGAATGGAAAGAAACGTTATTTTCTCCCTCGATGTTTAATTTATGTGCAGTGAAAGGTGAAGGAAGTGCAGGAAGAATTAAAAAAGTGGTTTAAGTTGGAGTAGAGACATCGAAATCAGTAGGATGCGCAAATGACCGAGAGGTACATTCATAAGAAAAGGGTTTGCCATTATTTGTCTGTGTATTCAAGGTTAAAACAAAATTAGGGCGAATGTACTAGCCAGAAAAATTGTTCTCATCGTGGATGAAAGAAGATAACCTAGTTTCTATGATGCTACTATATATTTGGTAATTCGATTACTAAAATCATATTTTAAGCGAGAATCGAATTAATCAGGATATTCTGAAGCCGACTAAGCAGCGATGATACTCCGGGGCACTCGCCTAAAAACTCTTTTGATACGTTTAAAGAGTAATGGTTTAATTTTTAAAGAAACTCTTTTAATTATTTGTGTAAAACGAGTTGCTTTATTCTCGGTATTAGTAAATTGTATCGTCAGGTTAAAAAAATAATCATAAATCGTCAAGTTCAGATAACACCGAATCTATCGATTTTTTTCCTTTTGGGAATGGTGAGAATATTGTAAACGCCACTTTAATAGGAAGTTTTCATAATTTCATTCGGATGAGAATTATCGTCTGCAATGCTTACAAAACTGTATGCTTCATTATTAGTATAACTCTTGGAAAAAAGGATAGAGATTGGGTATAACTCTATAACTTGGTATAAAACTATTGTAATTCACGGTAATCCATTCATTTGCTGTAGTCAATGAAAATTGTTATCTTCAATCACTTTTGACACAGCTTTCTCGCAAGAATCAATTCTGAACACCTTTCAGGTGGTGCAGTGGTATCACTACTATATAATATACAGTAGTAGTGAAATGTCCGATTTCAAGCTAAAAAGTCCAGGGTTCTAATCCAAATACCTCCAAATTAATCCTACTTTCCAAATCCAATTTTTCCCTCTGCCACACGGCTTGCAGGGTATTTATGTAAATGTAAAAAAGAATTACTTTCACAACTCGGTCACATTAGCTAGAATTCCAAATTCCAACCTTCAAAAATTGTGGGAAAGAAAATACCAGAAACTGTAGAGAGCTGAATTGCAGTTTCTCAAATACAACTCTATCGAGCTAAGAGGAGGAAGAAGAGAGAAATTAACTTCAGGAGAGAGAGACAAAGATTGAAGAGCGAATGATGCTCAGTTGTAGTACCGTGCGTCGAAGCGCTCCGTCACCTTTAGCAAGTGTGTGAGAGAGAAGCCAAGGTTTGGCGGGCGAGATGCCCCGACCATTACCTCACGACCCTTTAGAGTGAGTCACGATATCCAAAGGGGGAAAGGAAGTTGATGGACGCGAGGTGAATTCTCGAAAGAGATGGGATTCAGATGAAGATAAGATATTAGATATTTTTCCGAAATAAGAAGCGATCCCGATTGGCGAGGCAAGCCGCGTAGTGGCGCTGTTATACGACTAGACTTAAGCTGGGGAAGCATTGGCGTAGGTCATTGCAATGAAACCGTACCGTATAGAGTACCTTATAATAGAGAATCTGCAAAGCTATCAGCTATCATCAACGATGAAGAAAAGGATGAACCTACTCAGTGTTGAATCGGTGAATTTAGTCAATTCGTCAATCGACATAAGTTTAGTTGACACCGAGGAATTAAAAGCGAGCTTGATGACCTTCATTGCCCTAGGAAATCGTTTTCATTTTTAATAGTAAAGTGGTACTTTGTTTAACAACGGTAATCCATTCCAAGATTTTCGTCGTTAACCAAAACCGTCGTTATCTGATTTTCGATTACCATAATGCATGCCAGATAAAATTCAATTACATGTCATTAAAATATAGTATGTATATATGATTTATTCGTTTATATTTGTTTTTTAAATTATAATTGGTAAAATAAATAGTCATAATAGAAGTTTTTAATTGCCAATCTTCACCTGAAGGCGTAGTAAACCAAAGCCTGCGTCGTTACCCGTAACATTTTGTTATCAAAGCTATTTTTCTTTAACCAAGTACGTCGTGAGCTAAAACCGTCGTTAACCAAGGTACCACTGTATCACTGTTTAACATTTATTCTATCACAGTCTTACTTTTGCAGACGTAATTGGTTTTGTACCATTATACTGATTCCTGGATCCTTGGCCCCTTATGGTTTGTTACGTCTCCGAATTCTATTTCACCATTTTTCTAGAGGGAACATTTTGAAGTTTATTATGGTTACTAATGCACGCATGAATAAAGCAGTCAAAAAAGAAAAATTTCGGCTATCATACAATGATACAAAATATCATACAAATTATATATTTTCCATAGACATGCATTTCGTAGTAAATCTGCATTTCCCAAGCTTATTAAGACTACAAGGAGAAATTTGAGCATATACAATTTGACTGTTTAATTGACGAATCGTTGAAACGCCTAGTTTGCGCTGAAGGTTCCGAAATTTTTCTCAGTATAATAGGATAAATCAAATCTTGAAAAAATGTTTTATCGATAGGATTATTTGTTAAATTTCAATTTTTGTGGGTGTTTTTATTTTGGAATTTTGGACTCCCTTCCTTTATAAGGCCACCATGATAACTTTAAACTATTGATAATTCTATTCAATGGCTCTTCTTAGTAATCATTTAACTAAACATATGCGGATTGATTTAGTACGTCAAATTTATCAGGCAGTTCAATTTTTGAATCAAGCACTAAGATAAAATTAGTCCAAGCGAAACTTCATGGAACTCCACAAAGATTGATTATTTTAATTTCTATAATCCTATAACTATACCATTTATGGATTCACTGGTTGGTTGTAAGAGACGACCATGTGGGCCTAACCTCGCTCAATAAAGAGTTCTATAATAATACTAGTAAACGCCCCCGTCAAACATGACGGAACTTAATTTAGTTTAAATATATATCTATTATCGTATATATCTGGTCATCCTAAGCCAGAAACAGTCCGTCGTAAGATCATAATAACTCAATATATTTCTTATTGTTATTTATAATATTTATTTTACTGTTTTCAAGACATTAAAGCCTACTTTACGAACATGTCTTATTTCTAACTTAATTCTGTAAAAGAAACTGCAGGTAACGAAAACCTACTTTGCGTACATTTCTTATGGAAAAGTATACTAACTGAATAGCTCCGTAATTTTCTATGGGATAACTCATGAAATCAACATCCAACAATGGCCTTAGTCGTCAAAGGGATGGGTTGTTTATTTCCGAAAAATGTTACGAATTTTCCGTGTATTTTGTCAGAGCTCTCGCAATTTCGAATTTATATGATTATTTCACGACTAAAATAAGATTATATGATCAGTTACCTTTCTTGTGACACTTGTCTCAATTTCGTAGGACCATTTTTTCTAATTTAATTTTATAAAAGAAACAACTTCCGCATGTCAAGAAAACTTACTTTACGTTCATTTGTTATGGAAACGTATTATGGACTCCTGGGTTCGAACCCGGGCCTTTACAGAGATGAGAATAGTTTTCCTGTGGGTTTCAGCATAGTAGAAACACAATGCAGTCTGTTTCAGAACTCTAAGTCAAGCCGTTTCTGAAATAAATAGGGGGACAGACGGACGGACAGACATTTGCTTTTTATATATTTTAATAATAATATTATTGAAAGATAGAATACTTAGTAATTTCCACAGCAGACTTTTATTGACTGATTTCCGAACATCTTCAGGTCAAGAAGGTTAGGTTCTGAAGATGTCAACTCGTTACGAAACGAATCGGATTGGATATTTCTTGTTTCTGCGATGTAGGTGCGATTACTTTTAACAAACATTTCAGACTTTTAATAAGTAATCGTTTCGTCGTTTTTCTGAAAACAAGAAAATTGTAATCCTAAATTATAAACGTTGCTTTAATTAGACGTGAGAAATCCATTTACGTGAAATCCTGCTAGTGTATTAATGATGCTACGTGAGATCTTCACTCAGTGTTTATATCCGTCATCGCAAAGTTTCCCTCTAGAGGACGCCGGCACATTTCAGCACGAATTGCATCTGCAGAAACAATCCATTTAGGATGTTAGAGTGATGAGTAGGTCGAAAGCGCCAAAGTTGGCGGAGTCGGAAACTAACCCCATCAATCTTCCGCTCACGGAATCGTGTACTCCGCTGTATTTTGTTCCTCCAGTTCCCGAGTAAATCGATGAAACTTTAAAAGATTCCTATTGGGGTGTTTTATTGTCCTGATGGGCCAAACCGGAAGTATGAGCCATCAAATATTTATGCCCCATTCTGCTGTTCAAGTTCTCTCCCGGTCTCGGCAAATACAATCAATGATTCAACCGCGTGCCCATCTTCGCATGGGGAACTTGAGTTCCTTGTTTTTCCTCTTGGACGTAAGAACATTGGGAATTACTGAATGCTGCGGGAATTCTTACAATTGGCTGATTTTTTTGTATGTTTTACTCTATGAATTCTATATCACTGGGCTTTCATCGCTGGATTTGAACATTTGTGTTCAGAAGAAAAAAATCGTTTGCGATTTTATTGTTTTAAGTTTTATGACCCCGTTTAGAATTATCGCGAAAATTTTATTAAATTATNAGGGTTAACCCGTGTTTAGCAATGTGTCGTAGTAGTATTATTAAAAGTGCTTCGACAGCTTAGGTCATTTCGCACATAGGTCCACACCGGGAATCGAACCCGGGACCGCTTTCATCGAAGTCGAACGCTCTGCCCACTTGGCTATCTGGGTGGTACAGCAATGTGTCTTTTACGGACTTGATCGCAAGATAATTTACTCACTAGTAATGGTTTAAATTTTATATCTAGGATTCCTGTTGTTTGAGCAAATGGTGTAAAGGAATTGATGTCAGAATCGTACGGAACATTTATTTTCAGTAGACTTAAGTTGTTCTGGCCTAATACGAATCTTTGCAATTATTTTAATATTTATTTTTAAAGATAATATATTGTCTGGATTCATTCCTATATACATATATGATATACTTCAGTTATCAATGACAATTTTCGATTACCGTACCGTTAAAAAAGAAAAACGGTAGAAAAATATATTGCTCTTAATGCTGACTAAACTAGACTGACTAATTAGACTACTTCATACCGTAAATTAATTTCAGCGCTATCTATTTTGGACAGTTAGTGTTAAATTTTGTTTTTTGTTTTTCGATTCGTTTTCTATGAATTTTCTAAATTAGGGTCCTCATTTAAAGATTGCTTTATTATTTTAGTAGTGAATTTGGCTCCGTAATGCAACAATTTGGTTTACTTTCCGTTCTCCGTGCTTAATGACAGAAATGCATTGAGTGAAGTAGTATATCTCATTTTATAAATCATATAAGAAAATAAATGTATGATTACCTTGGAGACTGGCTGTCGTGGACATGGGTCAAGAGAGCAAGGAAATCGAATAACGTATTTCAGAGATCTAAAATGCAACTGAATCCTGTTATATAGAGTCATATAAAATAGAATAATATGTATAAAGTAAAGGAAATTCCATATAGTGGATTGGGTCAGCACCTGCTGGCAAAGGGGCGAACCTTAATTTCACCCGTAACCCCTCGTAAACTTCCTTTCTCTCTTCTCTGGAGTTGCGTTTAGGCCATTAAGGGGTTCAGTTCGGAATGAGAGTGGTAGGGATTGTGCGAAAGAGAAAGATAGTTGGCTCCTCTCTGCACCAAAAACGTTCGCAGATGCGTAAGAGAGAGCGTTGAATTATAAACCCACAGACTCGTGGAATTCGGGATAATTTAGAAGCGATTTAACAAGCTCAAGCTTTGGCAAGGAGATGGGGTGTGAGGGATGGGGGGAGAGAGTGGTGGGTAGGTAGATTTAAGAACGTGAGTATAAAGCGGAGGAGGAAAACGAGGGAAGAGGATGTGAAAGTGGTTCACCCGATAATGTTCCTCGGGAGTTCCACAAGGTTCGCTAATGGGACCCGTGAAATTTTCTGGGCTCATATGTTGGATCATCAGGCCTATAATTTTTTCTTATAGGTTAGGTTTTTATTTTAATAATTACATAGAGACTTCCTGTGTTAATCATACGCAATACCATTATTAGCGCCGAAAATATCCGGCAATTCCGTTTAATTAGTAATACAACTGCCCAATTATATTTTTAGAATCTCTCGGTTAAATACGTTCTTTTTTTGTATTAAGAGGTATAATTACCTGACGTGTGCCTTCTTTTGCTCTATTATGACCAAGTAATTAGAGATTAGACGCACTATCGCATTCCACGAAAGGTGTTTATTTGCCCAGCGAAATTTCGTTACTCTGCAAAATGACGGCGTACTGCAAAGCGCAACCGCGATATTAGGAATAAAACTTCGGAATTTGCGCCACCGCTTTAATCTCATTACATCCTGGAAAGTACGTTCCTAGCGTTAGGCCTTCTAATTCACACTCTTCTCCCGTTAATTGGGCCGTAATTCTCGAGAAATTCGTAGTTTTCCGGGGGAATTCGCGCAAACCTCGATAATTTAACTGCATATTGTTCCGTATGCGATGTAATTGCTGCAATTGGAAGGTTAACGCGCTCTGCCTCGGATTAAATGTTGTTCTTCTCATTTCTCCGTGTTTGCCACACAGATTCTTTTTGGTAATTTGCTCGAAATATTATTTTTCTCTTTCGAACACGTATTTCCGTATTAGTTGACGTTTTGGGAAATGTTCGCCTTTCATATTAATTAGCAACTTAATTGTGGTTAATTTGATATCATTTGTAGTGTTTTAGCTGATAATGCACAATAATAAAAAATTATTTGTCCATTATAGCGGACCAAAAAATGTCCCATGGTTTTTAGACGTTACTACATGAGTTTTGTAATTTATCGAAGTATACTTAAGTATTTGACGTATTGGGATTTATTAAAGCAGGAAAATTAGAGATCCTCTTCACTATAAAAG
Organism: Ladona fulva; assembly: GCA_000376725.2. Lineage (NCBI taxonomy): Eukaryota > Metazoa > Arthropoda > Insecta > Odonata > Libellulidae > Ladona > Ladona fulva. The sequence goes on from KZ308158.1 coordinate 561,299, forward strand.
AAGAAGATTCCGAAAAAGATCTAATTTCTGTAGATATCAGTAAATTATACATAAATGTAATATAGTGGTAGTAGTAATTTTAAAAAGTGCTTCGATAGTTGAGGTAATTTCTCACGTGAGCCCACACCGATACGCGAATCCGGGATCGTTATCAATCGCAATTTAATCCGTAATTAGTATATATTTGTGATAACTTTTATCCCAACATGTTAAATATTTTTTTAGGAATCTCTCATTCCACCCTAATTTATTCTCATTCGCTCTACAATTTGTTCATCAGTATCATTAAAAGGCTCGCTTTGATCGAATTCGTTCCCATTTGGCAACTAATCTTTTGTACCCCGCCATCTGTAACTCACCAAAAGAGCTCAGGATAATTAGACTCGAATCGCCTTTAGATTACAGATTCATCCCCCTAAAAAAAGCAGTCGAACCCGAAAGGAAGTCGAATTGGCCGTTTATCCCTGGTTGCAATCGATGGAAATCTAAAACGTTTCCCCTTCCGGACTTTCTGAATTCCCACCCACCTTCCGTCTCGGCCCTCATCATCCCTTAGGACTAAACCCACCCTCATCAACCTCATTCTTCCTCGACCACTTCCGTTCCCCATAGCAACCATCTCTTCCTTCAATTCTCAGCAGTCATGGCGGGTGAGTCATCCTGGAACTTCCTTGGCTGCAAGGAAGCTCCGTGCATGCTCACTTTGGTGTGCACATTCTTGCACACGGGAGAAGAGATGGGGAGAGAAGGTGAAATGGACGGGGCGGAGAATGGAACCCTGTGGGATTCCTCCCTTCTCTCCTCTTCTATTCTATACGCCTCCGTTGTTCTTCTCCTTCTCCGCCGCGAGATTCCAGAGACTTTCTATTTCGTTCTTCTTTAAGTCAGCTTCTTACCTTTTATTTGCGGATCCTATGAAACGTATCAGGTTAATGTTTGGAGGGTTAACCCGTGTTTAGCAATGTGTCGTAGTAGTATTATTAAAAGTGCTTCGACAGCTTAGGTCATTTCGCACATAGGTCCACACCGGGAATCGAACCCGGGACCGCTTTCATCGAAGTCGAACGCTCTGCCCACTTGGCTATCTGGGTGGTACAGCAATGTGTCTTTTACGGACTTGATCGCAAGATAATTTACTCACTAGTAATGGTTTAAATTTTATATCTAGGATTCCTGTTGTTTGAGCAAATGGTGTAAAGGAATTGATGTCAGAATCGTACGGAACATTTATTTTCAGTAGACTTAAGTTGTTCTGGCCTAATACGAATCTTTGCAATTATTTTAATATTTATTTTTAAAGATAATATATTGTCTGGATTCATTCCTATATACATATATGATATACTTCAGTTATCAATGACAATTTTCGATTACCGTACCGTTAAAAAAGAAAAACGGTAGAAAAATATATTGCTCTTAATGCTGACTAAACTAGACTGACTAATTAGACTACTTCATACCGTAAATTAATTTCAGCGCTATCTATTTTGGACAGTTAGTGTTAAATTTTGTTTTTTGTTTTTCGATTCGTTTTCTATGAATTTTCTAAATTAGGGTCCTCATTTAAAGATTGCTTTATTATTTTAGTAGTGAATTTGGCTCCGTAATGCAACAATTTGGTTTACTTTCCGTTCTCCGTGCTTAATGACAGAAATGCATTGAGTGAAGTAGTATATCTCATTTTATAAATCATATAAGAAAATAAATGTATGATTACCTTGGAGACTGGCTGTCGTGGACATGGGTCAAGAGAGCAAGGAAATCGAATAACGTATTTCAGAGATCTAAAATGCAACTGAATCCTGTTATATAGAGTCATATAAAATAGAATAATATGTATAAAGTAAAGGAAATTCCATATAGTGGATTGGGTCAGCACCTGCTGGCAAAGGGGCGAACCTTAATTTCACCCGTAACCCCTCGTAAACTTCCTTTCTCTCTTCTCTGGAGTTGCGTTTAGGCCATTAAGGGGTTCAGTTCGGAATGAGAGTGGTAGGGATTGTGCGAAAGAGAAAGATAGTTGGCTCCTCTCTGCACCAAAAACGTTCGCAGATGCGTAAGAGAGAGCGTTGAATTATAAACCCACAGACTCGTGGAATTCGGGATAATTTAGAAGCGATTTAACAAGCTCAAGCTTTGGCAAGGAGATGGGGTGTGAGGGATGGGGGGAGAGAGTGGTGGGTAGGTAGATTTAAGAACGTGAGTATAAAGCGGAGGAGGAAAACGAGGGAAGAGGATGTGAAAGTGGTTCACCCGATAATGTTCCTCGGGAGTTCCACAAGGTTCGCTAATGGGACCCGTGAAATTTTCTGGGCTCATATGTTGGATCATCAGGAAGCCAGGGGTATATCCGTGTAGGAAGTTTACGCATGGGATTGGGCTTTTCAAGTCATTTAGAATAAATTAATTCTTTTTAAATAGGGATTAAGAGCACCCAGGAAGAATTTTATTGTATTTGAAACTTGCTTGATCGGTCAGTAATGATTTCATTTGAACCTGTATGAAACATTCAACGTTCTAGTCCTTGATGTTCCCAGATTAATTGGAATTTGATGTACACCGTTGAGTAACAATGTATTTTAAAAAGCTCTCGCAAAATGATAACTATAAAATATTTCCTTTGAATATTTCTGAGAATGGTTAAAAAACCAACCCTTCATAACAAACATAAGAAATGCAAAAATAATTTGAAAATTAATCCAGTACCTAGCTTGTTATTTGTTGCAAATTTGTGCAATTGGTGTAAATAACTGTATTTCGTCGAATAGCATGTCACGCCTACCTACTTGAGCTTTAGATTTACGTTTATACTTGTAAATTAATTTCAGCACGATCTATTTAGGGCAGGCCATGTTAGTTTTCGTTTCTTGCTTTTCGACTATTTTAGAGTGTACTATCTACATTTGGGTCATTAATTAAAGAAATGTAGAAAGACGTTTACTTTAAATGTAAGGACAAAAGTATTAATAGGTGAGACTACATAATTACATATTCTCATTAAGAGTACTGTGAATATCATTTCGCTGTGACTGGAATGCGGAAGATTCCTGTTAGTTATTTGATTTTATTTGATGGAGAATTGTAGAGTAAAAATATTTCGCACAGTAGATTTATCTCTTGAGCCGGGGTATAAAAGATATTAAATTTTAACTGAGAATTAATTAATGGCGAATGGGTAGCATAAAAAAACCTCGCGGTATACTTTGTCGTCGATAGTCTTATTTTCAACTCATCCTGATTGTAAAGTACTTTCCTAGTGATAAAAAAGAAATCGTATAAATTTTGATCTTGGCGATTTCTCATTACTAGCTTTAGCATTGACTTATCTTGTCTTTACATACAATCTGCTTCATATTTTTAATCATTTTTACCGTGAGAATAGGGTATTCCATTCCTTTTGTTTCCATGGAAACCTTTCTCAGTCATTTTTCAAGACTCCTTAGATCTGTGAAAGAAGATAGGGCCAAAGGAAATCAGTCCACAGTCCTCATTTGTAAAAACACAGTACATTATCCTCGCCGCAAAACGAAAGCAGCTTCTCCTACTTAAAATATACGTGTGTATCTTTAGTAAATCTTCTCATCTTGATGTTTATTAAAGGAAACCGCGGCGTCGGAGACTTACGTATAAAGCAAGGAAAAAAAACACCGGAAACTTCTGCCTCCGAGAAGAAGATTGAATGCGGGAGCTCAAGGGTTGGACATGTATGCACTACAAGGGAATATATAGCCGCAGAAAGGGGGTTTCGACAGTCTGAAAACAAAGAAGGACGGCGACACGCAAAAAGGGTTCTGAGATGAAAATTAAATCGCATACTCTTTCTGCCTTTATTGAGGTTTGGTAGCCTGCAACCACGGGATAGAAAATTAAAGAAAATGGGGGTCTCCTGCGGTATTTCTTTTAACTCAAAGCTGTGGAGATGCGAGAGATAATACCATGATTTTTCTCCAATACTAGATTCTTTGTTAGAGATATGCCCTCTAGCAATAAACGTAGCAGTTTTCTCAATTTCATTTTCTGCATGCTATACTACCATTGCTCAAAATGCTGACCGCGAAATAGATTGTGGCCGATGGAGATTTTACTGCAGTTCGCCTATATTTTTAAATTATAGGAAATCAAATTTGGATCTCAAAAACTTTTATTCAGATGTAAGTGGAGTGATTTATCGGGTTCGTGTACTATCATCCTTGAAAATTGTTTTTTGCCTTAAGTTTAATTTTATTTCTGTACTGAATACTTTGCCGATCAGTCAATGTGGTTTGTTACAATATGTAATACAATCATATATTCGTAACGTACGTACATTTGCTCGTGTACGTCATTCTGAATAGAAATAATACAAAATACTAAGAAGGTGCAAAATGACCTCAGCTTTTGAGGCACCTTCATAAATACAGTACTACTACCAATTAATACAATAGCTATCAATGCGATGGAATGGCTGTCTAATTTTGTTTTCAATAGAATTTTCTGTGGTCTTGTGGTTGAAAAGACTAGACAAACTACATGTGCGCCTGTTGCGTATTGATTCTTGCGCTAAACGTTAGGTACACTATAGAGTATTTTCTTAAAAAGGGTATTTTCTTGTTTGCTCAAAGGCAGAAAACTCATGAGGAGTAGGTGATCCAGGATAGAGTTTTGGTACCTATATGTATTTTAGTATTTTTCGCGGTATTCGTTTTACACTCACACTCAATTTGGTGTTTTCTTTAGTTTAACCTGGTTTTTCTATATGCTACAGTGATGATTGAGCGTGCAACGCGGTTACTATGGTTATCATTTATGTATAGTAAGCGTTTAACGTAATTTATTAAGCAAGGCGATGGTTTTTGAATCAGATCTGAAATGAACTGAAACGGTGAACAAAATTAATTAAAATGTATCGAGGAATCCTTGTTATTTTAATATAGAAATGCCACTTAGGATTCCTTGACGTCACTGTCAAGCGTTATGTTTCATATCAACTTTCTAATATTTTTATATTTCAGTATTATCAATCTTCACAGCTGTTCTCGACTTGGGAAAAAAATATTAACCGAAACCTGTGTAAAAAAAGAACGTGCACAAAAGTTTATAATTGCCTTGCATCGCTCGTTTCTCGAATACAATACGGTTGTGGACCTCGCAGATTAGCACAGGACATCACCAATTACCGGAAACAAGGAAAGGGCCCCTAAAAACGGCCCTTGTCCAAACATGTCCCCTTTAAGAACCAGAATAGGACCGTAAAAAAGGGAATTAGCGAGCTGAGATAGTTCGGCAACGAACCTTAATTCTCGTCGCGGTCAGCATTGTCTCAGCGGCGAGAAAAAAAAGGCACCGTCGCAGGGTGATAATGGATAAGTTCACCGAAGGAAAAACATCATAAGGAGAAAACCGTCGGCGAAAAACAACAAGGGACGGCGCCTTGTTTTCCCGCAGCTAAAGAAACACTCGGCATAATTAATTCCTTCGTTAGCCACCAGAAAAAATGGGGGGAAACACGAGAGGACGACTCTTTCAAAGGGTGGAAGTCTTCCCGTCGAGGAGAACTCGAAGATTCTGGCAAACACGAGCCTCTAAGGAGTGAGGGAAATGTCTCATACCCCTTTGAAACCAACCCCTTTAGCTTGAGCAAACAAGGATTCTCGCGCAGACCCCTCGCTGCAGAGAGAGCAACCCTCTGTATCATTTCCACCCTCGACCATTCATCTTCAGAGTTACCAAACCCATCTTCACGTCTCCCACCCCGTGTCTATTTGAATTACATCGGTACTGTGAGTTTCGTGCATCATTCGTTCCCAAGCGCGGTTCGTTCGTTGAAAGGTTTGCGATTCCCAACCGAAGTTCCCATTCTGTCGCATGGAAAAGTGGTGGAGTCGTTCTTCGGTATCAAAATAGAGGGCTGCTATTATCTGAATGGGAATGGATAGATCTATACTCCATAACCTTATTGATTTCAATGAGGAGATTCATCCAAGAGTAAAATGCATATTTACCGCTGCTTTTGTTGCGAAAGGGATAAAATTTTATCAAATGTTACTGAAATGCATATATACATTCCCGGCCGGCTTCGGTGGCATAGGAGTATAGCATACCAGCCTATTAAACTGGGGTACTGGATTCTAACATTCGTAAGGGTATGATTGTGTGATTGTTAAGAATGGTTAAATTAAGAAAGAAATCTCCGTAGACTAGTATTCTCCTAATGAAGGCATTATCATTGCGTATCGATCACGCTGTTTCCTATCGGAGAAGTTACGTATAGACTATTTCTTATTTATTTATTATTTTATTTACTCACTTATTTTATGAATTTTATTTACTATTCTCTTATTTTCTATTTATTGAATATTTTCTTTCTTATTTATTTTCTCTTTACCTTTGCATAAAACTATCTCTATAAATCGGTAGTTTCAAACCATAAGAAGAAAGCTTGTCTAATTTATCGTTTATATGTTAGAATTCACTTCGAATTGAAGTGATTTAGCATATTGCTGCTTGAATCGCTTCATCATTCGTATGGAATGTATTGAAGGTGCTTTCCATTGCGTTGTTAAGGTGATTTTTAAATACAAAATATCCTTGAATATAATGCAGACACTAGCTATACATTTTAAGTGGTCAAAAGGGCTTCTTGAGTTACGAATAAAAGTATAAAATCTCTTACGCCACTCATATTGAGGACTCCTAGCTAGTCATATAAGCTATCGTTCGACTCTGGTGGTCCCGGTTTTGATTCCTGGTGGAGCTACCATGTACGAAATGACCTTAGCTGTCGAAGCATTTTTCACAATACCAGCACCACAATCATATCGGTATATAGTTTGCAATAACCAAAATAAGTATTGGTTATGTACTGCTTGATAACCAACTTGTACGAGATGTAAAATAGTAAACGTAGAAATCGAAAATTTAAGGTAAATATTCATGGGAAGATTTTTATTCTACCTTTTTTGACGCTTTATCCAAGGAAAATCCTATTATCAGCACCTAGGCTGCCATTTTGGGCTTTGTAACAGATTATTTTGTTTTGTTTCAAATTTGTCTCCAATTACCCAGTTTCTCAGTTAGTATTCTTATGTTTTCTATGATGAGTATGCTCACAGAAATCCTTGGATTTGATTTGCACACTTCAATTGCACACCTTTAAATCACTACCAATTTCTTTCTTCAACACAACCCAATCCCTACTCTATCCAACTTCGAATTCCTCTGTGTTTTCTCTAGATTATCACCTCTTTGAAAAGATCTTGATCGATGCATTTACACCCCCGAACAACTTCATTTCACCCCACGAGGGTCCCTTTATGAACCAGATCCAATTCCTCAGCCTAAAAATCCACACTTTTTTCGAGTTTCGAACAGCTTTCTCCATCCCAAACTAAAGCATTCGTCTCTCTTTTGACTCCTTGTCTTCGCCTGACTCCTTCCGTCTTCGATAGATGTCCTCCCAATCTCTCCCACAGTCATTTCTCAGTCCAAACATCTTTCTTTTGTTTGTCCCCCTCGAGCGCTATTTCCTCCGTCGCGAAAACCCATTCTTTCCTCTCCTTTGCTCGGTTTCCTGGCAACCACTTTTCCTTCTCTCTTCTCTCTGTTTATCTCTCCCTTCATGCGATTTTCCTCGCTTCTACTCGGATGAAAAGCGTGGAAATAAATTTGAGCAATGACATAAATGCTCGACCACATAGATTGTCTTGATCAGATAATATGTTTCTTATTCAGTTGATGGTACGTAGTCTAGATTGCTTTCGCATGAACTGATTGGCTGTGGGGTCTTGGGATTTTGGCAGGTGCGTAGCCAGGATTTTTCAGGGGATTTTCAGTACCATGGAGTAAACACCGCATTGCCCACAGTCCAGGGGGCAGGAATACTTCCTCTCAAAATCTAACGAAAGTGGAAACTGTTTATATTAACATGTTTACCTTGAAAGTCTCCAGCAAGGTTTATACGGCATACATGCGAGATGCTTTACCTATCATGCTTTCTTTTATCGTTGGCTTTTTTCTCATGGGGGGGGGGGTTTGAACCTTTGAACTTTGGATAACGTGTTCAACTTCGGTGAAAGGAGTTCCGGGTTCGATTCCGGGCGTGGAATCCCGTGCGAAATTATCTAAGTTGTCGGAGCACTTTTAAAAATATTACTACCACTACTACGTACTAAGATGTGTAATGGAACAGTGTTACCAATGGAGTACGAACACCTGCAGCTCCTCTGTTTTGCAAACTTGTTTTCGTAGTTTGGTACCGTAATTGTGTTAGTTGAACTTTTCGAATTTATTTTTTAAAGTTTTGCGGAGTACGTCAACAGCATTCGCGAAGCTCAAGTGCTCTGTTGAGCTTCGGTTGAAAAATGATGGTCCAGTCCACTTCAACAACTTCCCAAACTCATGCAGAGTGAAAAAGAAGCTATTTTATCTACCTTTCATTATTCCTCAAGTTCTACCTTGTATTTTATCTTAGGTCGTCACAATCAAGAATCCATCGCTTCTCGAATTATTTTACCTTAGAATTTAAAATAAATGAGTGGCTTCCTTTTTATACCTGAGAAAAAATTTACAAATTAGCACGCAATAGCAAAATAGAAACAGCAAACATGTGTAATGTATAGCAGCCAATTATTTTTTGGCTCGCAAATTGTGGTTTAGCGGAGGGATGTTTTTCGATATCAGCGAGGTCAAACTAAGATTTAATAGCAATTTTTTCTCTTATTACTGTATTTACTTTATTTTGTTGCATTTTCGCAAGAAAGTAGCTCTTAAACGGGTAATTATTAGTTTTTAAATGTTCACCAATTAATTTTAATGTAAAACAAAAAATTGCATCATAGCTTTTTTTAAGATAAAAATTGTTTAAATGAATGTTTAATGTGATCGATACGAGATGACAGGATTTCGTGGAACGCCATATGAATAAATGAGTCAGCCGCACCTCGTATTTTTTCCACTTTGCACTTCTATTTTTAATATTCGACCGGTTTCGGACTTACGGCCATCATAAGATATTTATGAATATATAATGAGTAATGCGTGTAGTTTAAGAAGATCATGCATACTTAGAAATACCTAAATCTATTGTACGTACTACTACAAGTCACGTTACTTACCTAACATATTGCAGTAAAATAACCCATCAGAACCATAAAAAATTACTGAATCATTAAAATTATGAACTGCATTTACTCTGTCGTCAGTGGTCGCTCTCGTGATACCGTCTCAAGTAACATATTGAAAGAATGAATGCTTTTTAAGTTACGTCAGGATCACCGTGGAAGTATCGCGGCTCATTTCTTAAATATTCCTTCAACATTTATCTTTCGACATGTTGTTGAAGATCATTGAACCGTTCGAACTATCTAAAAGTAATTGTCTGCGAAAGTAACCCTCGAGAGCTATCGAGAAACACCGTCCAACTTCCCGCGATTATAAATTCGGGAAAGGAAGGGAATTTCGCATTCGTCGATTGCTTCCAGAGAAAGATTTCTAAACTGCCATAAAACGGAAGGGAATAAAGTGGGATCGCGGAGAGGATTTGGGGAGAAAAATGGCCTAGAGATAGATTGTGGGAGATACAAGGACTTAAGCGGGAGAAAAGAGGAATTAATGAGATTGGAAAACGAAAGGGTGGCTAAGAGTTCATCTCCATTTTCACTTTCCTCTGGGGAACCATTCCGCTTGAATTACTCGCTTTCTATCGCGAAAACTCGTCCCTTTTATCGCTTTCGAGCCATGAATCTTGTCCGTTTTCGCGAACGTATTGGGGTGGGATATTGTAAGAAATGCGCTTGAGATGGGAAATAATTTTAAAAAGGGTTTCGCGGAGGACAACTTTAACGAGGGTATCAGAGTATTTGTGGATTTTTACATGCAAGGGTCGTTCGATAAGTTTTTTCTCTCAGGATATGACTCGTAATCGTAGGAAAGGATTTGACTCGTAAATAATTAATGAATGTGGGAAGGTTACGATAAAATTATTTTTTAGAAACTGGCGATTTTCAGCATGATTGGGATTATGACCGATTTATCGAAAAACGTAACCCCACAATAAAAGGGCAATAAAAATGAATATGCTACTTTTACCCGCTTAAGTAACCATGGTTTCAACTCTTCGCGACATCATCAGGCTTGGTTAACTAATAAATATTTCGTGGTTCGGGTAGAAGTTGTATCTTTTCATTCTTTACGTTATAGTGACCTATCAGAGTTCATACCAGGAATAATTGATAGTAATTGTGCAGATCATAGGTAACTTTGCAGGATAAGGTGTGAGCAAATGTTTCCTAGGAATGTTTCCAAGGAGAAACGATCTTGAAAAAAGGCTACTAGGACCGGGACTCGAACCCGGATCCTCCACTTTCCGGTCACCTGGAAAGTGGAAGACCCGGATTCGAGTCCCGATCTTGACTGCTTTTATTCACGCCCGTTTCTCCTAGGTAAAAAAAACAATATACAATAATCCCAAGGAAGAATGGACTTGAAAAAAGTCTGACGGGACCGGGAATCGAACCCGGGTCTCCCAATTGCAGGTCGGGTGCTCTGTCCTACCGCGAACGATGCCGCCATGCGGACGAACTTGCAACGTCCTTGCCCACAAAGTATCCCGAATGGCTTGGAGTAATGTTCTGCCGGGATAGCTCAACGGACAGAGCACCCGACCGGCAATTGGGAGACCCGGGTTTGATTCCCGGTTCCGTCAGACTTTTTTCAAGTCCATTCTTCCTTGGGATTTTTCCTGGGTGCGCACCATCTTGCGCAAAGTTACCCTTACCCAATTTCGTTTAATATACAATATCTCATAACTGGGACTCCATAATGTGAATCGCGTTCGAGATTGAAGAAACCGGTACTAGGTTCGATACCCGGTGGAAGCCTATGAGTGCGAAATGACCTCATTCGTGGAAGCACTTTCAACAATGAAAATCCCAATCTCCCCTAGTGGAGCGTGAGGTATTAGTCGCAAATGTGAATTTTAACATGCAGTGACTGCGGTAAATATTTTCTACTTAATGAAACAGTGTATAACAATTCAATATTATGTTCGTATACATATCGCAGTATCATCCTTTGAGTTTTAGACAATTTTCCTTTATACTTTCCTTGTTCACATTAATTTTATTACCAAGCCATTACAGGCTCCCATCTGACGACAGTGATTAAAAATAGAACCGGTCCCGTTTGATGAGAGTGATTAAAAATAAAAACCCCGCAAGAAAGTCCCGCAATGACAAAAAATATTAATTTATGTTTATAAAAGGAAGAGCAAGCGCTAAGCGTTGGAAGAGAGAGCCTTTGTTGCGAAGCATAAAACACTCAAGCCCTTTTGTCGCAAATTAATCACCAACCCCCATTTCGCATCCTCAGGGAACCCAAATTAGAGCGGAGGAATTCATAATATTTTCCACGCAAAAAGGACGTTAAGACGCGCAGGGAGAGGAAAGTAAACTCCCTTTTATCACCGAACGAGACTAAAAATACGTCAGAGGGTTGAAATATTGTCTCCTTTCCACTGTTTCATCCCTTCTTCAGAACCTGAAGGAGGCCTGAGGACTTCCCATTTATCTTTTGGCATTGTGTGCTTTTTCTTCGACGTACTGGAAATAGAAATCGAATTTCGGAATGCTTTGGATCCTTCCTCTCGTTTTTTTCTGTTTCTCTTTGTTCTTTAGCATCGTAATATATCCGAGGAAGCATTTTTGTCCCGTTTGTCCGAGAAAAAGTTTGAAGTACACCTACCCTTGTAACTATCTGTAAACTCTGATGTGAAATTTAAAACATAGTACTTATTATAATGAATGGTACAGGATGCAGAAACAAAAGATACTTAGTAATTTCCATATGAAGTTAACTTTATACCGGTTTCGACAATCACGAGTCATCATCATCAACAATTGAGTCATCATCATCACCGTTGAGTCATCATCATCATCTGATGATGATGACTAAATGGGGAAAAATTCTTTGGAAACTACCGAGTATCTTTTATTTCTCTTTGGCGTTCCACCAAGTTAAGCTAGAACACATCGATTTTATAGTTTTTGGATACTTAAGGAAAAACAGGTAAAGGGATCGAAATGATTGGGTATCCCTATGTCCAATGGGCTATAATATTTATATAT
>KZ308158.1:573419-616171 GCA_000376725.2 Ladona fulva
TATACTATATTCTTTATCAGTATTTATCTCACGCAAGTTAGATATTCCAGTATACAGTAAATGAATGTATAAAAAATTAATAATGTCTTTATTTTCGGTGAAATTGAGTTTATTAAATTTCCGCTTTCATTTTACCCATAGCCAATATAACTGGTAATTAGATCCAATTCATAAACAATACTAAAGGTCAATGAATGTAAAAAAATATTTCGGGATTGACACACCAAAGTGAGGCCTAGGAAAAAAATATATCCACAGCAGGAAAACACCCACAAAGATGTGGGGTGAGAAAAACCTGCACAAACCTACTTATAGTATTAACTAAGAGAGTGTAAAACAGTGAATATATGTGAATTTAATATATATGAATGTCTCAGCAAGATGTTTGTCAGGATAGAGAAGAAGGGCATCGAGCCGTAATGTATTTCGTTCCGGTTAAGCGAGAAAAAATCGGTTAATTTCTGCGTTCGCTCCTATTGTCAACGCCAAACCGGTTCAAATCGGTTTTTTCGTTCCGACTATTGTAATATCATATAACTCAGGAAGTTTGTTTTATTATTTTCGGCTTTTTCGTACCAAATACACTGGATTTTGGAGTAAAACTTAGTAATAATAAGTTGGAACTCGAAGTTTAACAAACTTAAGTGTAAATTTCTCCAATTAAAATTAAGTGAAATGCGTTAATCATTGCATTATTCCATTAAAAGGTAATTATTGCATTAAACTGTATTATTTGAAACCGAAAATAGGAACGAAATAAATTACGGTTTTCTGTTTCGGTTCGAATACAAACGGTTCAAGCTTTTCGGTTCCGGTTCGGTTTTAATACCGGTTTTCTTTCGGTTTAGGTTTTCGGTGCGGTTCCTCTCCGATATCCTTTAGAAAACATGGAAGAGTACGTATCAACGTAGCAAATCATTTGCTTACCTCAACTATGAATAGCTAAATATGTATAAACGAAAGTATGTAGCCAAAAAAAGTCCATTTCATTCTAATCATTACCTTTTCAGAGAAATCTTAATTTGTATACGTTGTCATCAATTAGGACCAGAGCCTTTTTTACCACTCCTTACAATTAGAAGGAGCTAATTCTGGATAGCGCCGAAATTCCGGCGGCCAAGTTCCATTCTGTTTCTGTAGCAACGTAGTCAAATTGGGTCGATCTCGTTTATCATTTCGGAAATGAGATTTGGAACTGGAAGCTGTGGTGGATTAAATTTATCGGTCGCCGCTGGTTGGATATCGGCGACTGTTTCTCCTGTTGCTATAATCTTCCGTTATTACAGTAATCGTATCAATTGTAGTTAATTGGAGCGTTTTCTCCCTGAATCTTAACCTTTAAGGTATGATGTTAAGTGATTTATATAAACCGAAGGTGCACTTGCAAAATAAATCTCCGTTAATCGATCGATTTAAATCCCAATAGTTAAATGCAGCCATTTAATAAAATTTAATGTTAACGTAAAGTTAGTTCTGCCGGTCTGCAAAGTCGGTCTGTCCGAATGCTGTCTGTGTGTCCGAATGCTGTCTGACTATCCTGTCTGTGACAGTTGGATCCTCAAAGTCTTCGCCATTGGTTCACAAAATCTTTGGAGAAGGAATGAGGTACACTGAACTAGGTGAGGAGTGAAGTTGTTTGCCCAAGTTTTTCACACACATGAAATCACACTTCATTTCAAACTGAAAGTTTTATTTATAAATACATTTTGATAAGAAATAAAATTTCAAATAAATGTCCCTATTTGATGAACCTATAAAATACAATTTTATTTACGTTTCATTTTATGATAAATTCATCATTCGATATTAATTTCGGTTTCTATTTTATTTCATACAGCTTTTAAGATGGTTTTCGCCCGCAAGAAATAAATTTCAATGAATATACATAATGAAAGAGTTCGAAATGTTTAAATATCAATCTCATTGCTCACTTTTGGCAGATACAAAGAGAATTATGGAAACTCTTTGTGGTAGATGGAAAAATAGTAGACGAAATATATCTTCATTGAAATATTTAGGTGGGATATTTCCTTCTTTGTCTCGAAGTTGTATGCGCAATCATTCTTACGGTGTAAGTGAAACGCTCTCCCACGCTCGTCTCAGTCGAAGATGCAAGCCTCAGCTCTTGCATTAACTCATTCCCGTCAGCGTATCGCCCTCAAACCCTTGTTTGTGAATAATCCTTCCGACCGGGGATGGTAACTTCAATCTCCTCCCTGTATAAACTCGCCCGAGCATTTATGGTCGTCGTCTACCGCCGCTCCTGTTGCATCCTATGGAAAGGGGTCGATCCTGGAAAAGGGTGCTAACCTGTTTGTGTAGAAAAGGACGGCGAGAAAGAACCCCTCAGATTATGCCGTTGAATCTTCTCATAGAGGGAGAGCGGATGTGCTTCGCTCCGCCCCGTGATAAAGAGCCAGCTTTTGTGTACTTGTACTAACTTCCCCGAGATTCGGAAACTCGAAAAATCATGAAAGCGTGGGCTATGATTATGATTGGTTTTGGATTGCCGTCTTGAGTACCATATGAAGCCCGCCCCTTCTTATTCCCCTTGTATTTGTAGTTGAAAGGTTGTGATGCCTGATAACGCTGCATTGTTAATCAAAGCAAGGATTGTAGGAAACAATCACAGGCAACAGCAAATAACAACTTCATATATAGAGTTTTATTATTATCTTTGAAATGATTACGCTTTGACTGCGTTACAATCACAAACTTTGCACAAGAAGTAAATACTCTGACATCTGCTAGTCGAATGCTCTCACAATTGGGCTATCTTGCTGAACAAACTTTTGAACAAAAAATAGAAAATTAATGGTTTGAGAGCTCGCAAGGAAAGCGGAAGACCCGGGTTTGAATCTCGGTCCCGTCAGACATTTCTGATGTCCGTTTCTACTTGGTAATATTCCAAGCCGCACGACTTTTTGTTCCATACCATCTTCATCCCCTTCCTTGGTCTTATTTTAATTATTATTTCCTGTTTTAATTATTTCTTTAAGCTTGTTTTAAAGTGGTAATGATATCTATTAAGTCTTAACATTTTCGATTCCATTAATTTCAAGGTTCTGTACGTTACTCACTTAATAGGATATCAAGCATGTTAAAGTTATGGTTTCATCAAGACTAAATTCTTTCTAAAGCTTAAAGGAAAAAAATCCGTGAAAATGCTCAATCCGCCAATTTATGCAAATGTTTTTCCGAAATCCGACCCCATTGATAGTAGTGGATATTTGGTTTCACACGAGAATTTTAACGGATATAATTTAATGAAGTAGAGCAAGAAAGAACAGTTTGTGTTAACGAAGGTACTCATTTCATTGATATCCATGCAACGGAAGGCAGCCTATTGCATACTCGTTAAACCAGATGCATTCATAAATACACCCCCATTGAAATTTAAATCGATCTTTAATCTCGAGGATATAACATCCAAAATAATTCAGGCCGTTAATTTAGGGATTTGGGTCGCAGAAATTCCATTTAATCTCACCGAATGTCCTTTGGGAGCTTTTTCGAAACGCAAGCTCACTCTGAGTTTTTATTTAAAATTGTAAACGGCTTATGGGTCGCTAGAAATACATCTAAATCCCTCATTGCGTTTAACGAGCTCTCCACCAGGTCGGGAAGGTTAATAAAAGCGAAATAACTAACTCGCTCAAAATCTGAAAACGAATTCTACAGAGTCGGCGAAATTTTGTTTCCACTTTGCACTTTTTCCATTTTCGTTGTATCCACGGTTTTCCGATTTAGGTACGTCGGAATTTGCGGATTTGCGAAATAAAAAGATTCGGTTTCCTTTTGTGTGTTGAGGAACTTTCACAGTGACTTTTTCCAGCCGTTTCAGCGTTTTGAACTCTTCTGTGGGTATTTTAATAATTTATATTGCCTATAAATCTGCTGAAGCACCTTATAAATATTGCTCTACGTCCATTATTGTTTCAATAAGAGGCTATTCTTTTTTAAGGAAGAAATACGCAAGCACTCTAAAAATACATAAAAGAGTAGGGAAGTGGGGCGCGGAACTTTATTAAAGGAAATGTATCGGTCGCTCTTAACTTGCTATTAAAAACGTAAATGCATCGCGAGGTTTTTAATTATTACGAAGCGTGACGTAAGCTCCAATTAAAAGGATGTTTTTCGGGAGCAGATTTTATTGCTACGGGGCATACATCGAAAGCTTAATCAATGCGTAATTTCTCCGCAACTAGAACGTGTTGCTGTATCTTC
Organism: Ladona fulva; assembly: GCA_000376725.2. Classification (NCBI taxonomy): domain Eukaryota; kingdom Metazoa; phylum Arthropoda; class Insecta; order Odonata; family Libellulidae; genus Ladona; species Ladona fulva. The sequence continues at coordinate 577,647 of KZ308158.1, forward strand.
CTCATTTGATTCTCGTAGCATCTAGCTCGTCAAGTTTGTGATTTTCTTTATAAAATACAAGTAGAGAGTCGCTGGTATATCATACTCCCTCTTTGTCATTAGTTTCACAGTCTTTCACGGTCCTCTTTGCCATTTTCTTGTTGCTAACGTAAACAAGTGTGATTCAGAAATCCGAAGTTGTCTGAGGGGCGATTCCTTCTGACCATAAGCAAAATCCATTGGAAAATTGGGATATTAAACGGGAAAATTATATTTACAAACAATTAGATAGACCTTGCTTAAAATTACCTAAATAGCTATGTAGTCCACTGCTAGTATGCGAAGAAATTTCCTTTTATCACAGAATCTTAAATTAGCTACTTTTTACTCTCAATTTTAAAATTAATAAGTTTAATAGTATTACATCGTGTTTAGAACTGTACCTCATTTTATTCAAGTATCTACTGTTTTTAAGCATGAAATTCTTTCATTCCTTGACCCTGAGGTTACACTAAGTTTTTGTTCTTGCTGAGTCTTTGAAAACTATTGTATCATGATTAATTAAAGCTATACTTCGGAACTACAATAGATTTCTCTGTCAGCGTAAGGCTGATAATTTCTCATTGTTATTTTCATAACATTTATATAGATATATGTTTAATATCTCTTTCTTCCTTTTTTTAATGGTAATGGTTGGTATACCTTTTTTCTGTTTACCAAGAACGTTGGACTAATTATTAGTTTTAGGTCGGGTGTTGTAATGTATACTTAAAATGAGTTTTAAGTAATGTTCACTTAAGAGGCCAGTATTATATTGTTTTGTAAGAGTTGAAGTGAAGAATACAGTTGATCTACATTCTAATTCATCATCTATATCGAAAATTATATCAATATTATATTATATATTATTTTATTATACTTATAATCTTCCCTCTAACTCTAACAAATCATTATAATTCCTGCCCTGAATTGAACTTTAATTAATGTCCAGTTTAAGTAAACATTAGACCTAAGTAAGGCTAGACCTTAGTATCAAATATCTTTTACTTCATTTCTTGCGTGGCTGTTTTATTTTTGGATGGTAGAAGGCAATACATGTGTTTCTATTGTCTTTTGTTTCTATTGTAGTAAAACATTCATCGTATTCATGAACGGTTTTGTCAAATTTCTAGTAATTCCAATTTTATTCGGTAGTTACGAATAGGTATGTATCATATAGCTTTAAAAATACCTAAGAGCGTTCATTAGAACATTAAGTTCACAAAACATATTATTAGATTCGACGAAAAGTTATTTTTATTAGGCAGGTACGTATATGAAGTTGCGTAGATATTAGGCAGCTAATTAGGAGTTGCCCAGCTTTGGCTGAAGAAAAGTAAGGCTCAAAAGAAGCTCCCCGTATCCGAAGCTGTGGAAGCGTTAATCCCATGCATTCCATCGCAGGTGCATTCCTCTCTTGTCAACACGAACAAAAGCGGAGGTCACAAAACTCCCGCTCCCCCTCCGCACGTCGATTCCTCCTCCACGCTCTGATATCTTCCGAAACGCAGCATCGCGTGTTACGCCAGGAAAGCGACGAATGGGGAAAAGAGAGAAATGCCTTCGCCATAACCAACGTCAAAGGACTTTCTCCCATTCTCCCACGCCTCCTCTATTGCCCACATCCCATAGGCAGCGGTGGATGCGGTTTCTGTGGGAAAGAGAATAGCAGCGGGATCCGTTCCTCTTTATTATTTTCAGGGAAGTTACGCCCCGCGCCGCGCAGAGGGCAGGTCAGTCGCGTCGGTAAAATGGGACTGGTTCTTCGTGTCTGATTCAGGTGATGGGAAAGCTCGCGGAAAATTCCCCTCTGTATTCCTCCTTATAAAGTTTGATCCCTTTCGGCTTCGGAGGTTGTTTGTTTGCAGTTTCCGCGGAGATGGATTTATTCGCGCGCTGTAAAGAGTTTGGAATCTGATTTTTTTGTAATTAGGGTCATAGGCCCTTAGAGTAGCAGCAGGGTGTTTTGTTTCTTTCTGTTTTCAGCTTTATGACTAAGTTGCGAGTTGTATCGCCGATTTCAAATGGCATAAATTTACACTTGAATTACGAAAAATAAATTTCGGTGATACCCTTCCCTGATTGGTTTAAATAAGGCGTTCGGCTCCAGCCAATTTGTTTCTGTATGTAGATTATAAAATACCTCTTAGTGATAGATATACTATAGATAGACATTGTTATTAGGAATTAGAATTTTTTTTCTATATTGCTTAAATGAAAAGAAGACTCCTCTTTCATTATTTGAGAAAGCTTATAAAATCGTATCTCTGGCATATGCGAAATTAATGGTTTCTAATGAAAAAAAAACAAATCTGATTGTAAATATTTTAATTAGTTTAATTTCAATGCTTTAATGGTTCCACTGAACATCGCAGGATCGTTTTAGTGAATTATTTTCCGTGAATCATTCCTTTCAATTTCATTTCGATACTTACCAAATACAAGAGAAATATTCCGTTATCATGCAACTTCTATTCTTTTCTTTTTTTATTTTTGGACAAGTATTTTTCTCAGTCTTTTATTTTTATCTTCTGAAGTTTTCGGCTCATGCCGTTTTAGCTTCCTGTCTAATTTTGAGAATAGATGAATTTTGATGACATTGGAATGTCGTGCCAGGGTAAACTGTGGACATTTTAAACGCTCTATTAAAGCTAGGAGGCGGCTCCTTTGAAAGAAGCCATTCCTTGGAACTGAAAAACAAAAATACATTTGGGCAAAGTTTGCCGACAGCGTTTGTCATCTGTTTTAGCTCCCTGCTGATTTAATCACGCTCATCCGGTTATTATAAAAAAGTGCGATTGGCAGAGGCCATTGCTTCATTACATTTTATTTCTCGAAATAATCAACGAGTGTGAGAAGCAGAAGTGTCTAAAGATAGAGTTGATTAACCGGTAGAATTAATCCTTTATTCCCAAGTCAACGTTTCAATTGACATGTGATTTCTTTCAAGAGAATTACCTTAGTTTAACGGTAACGACCTCATTGAAAACTTAGGCCCGGTATTATAATTTATTCTTAAAATGGACTTTAACTGATATTAACTTTAGGGCCCTGTATTATGACGTTTTTTTGTGTTGAAGTGAAGATTATAGTTAATCTACTACACACATTTTTCAAATGGCTCAACATGGACAGCTGTAGTCTTTACTTTAACTCTATACTATAACGATGAAATTCCTGATGATGCTAGGACACTAACGAAACATGTTGCCATAAATAAAATTACTGTGGAAGTGTACGAAACGGTCTTTATTTCATTGTAATGGCCTTCCACGAGGTAGGTAACGCCTTCCCACATTGAGTTTGAGTCTATACTATAACCATTATAAAGACAGGCTCTGAAATAAAAATTAGCTAAAGTCTATGTAAGTTAACACTACAATAGCGGTCTAATTTAATTCATACGAATACATTATTTGAGATAATTCATTAAAATTCTCGTCAGAGAGTTTTTAGAATTCCTATAAGGAAACCTATAGCTTTTTGCGAGTAAATCGTTGAATTCGCATCGTTGCGTCATGAATCATAATTTGGACTGAAATGGCTAATAGAACATTTTTGAAAAGGATTTAAAGGGCGTAGTAACTTTTAATTCCAAAAAATATCTCCAAACTAAATCTCACGAATCTTAATATCCCAGAAATAATCTTGTAATCCTAATCTGTCGTTTATCGCATCTACAATTGCACTCCATCGTTTACTGAAGTAATATTTTCTGACTTATTTAGTGGAAACGGTGACAGAACGTCGATTTGGAATCGTTTAAATAGGGTACAGATCGAAACAATATTGCCGCTAAGCGCAAAATGAAACACTACAATGAGTTAATAATTATCTGCTCATTTTAAATACCATTGAGAATTATCTACAATGAGGAGTCAATAATAGTTTTCTAATTATAGTTGGAATAGCTGTATCGGTTCTGTTCTCATTCAATGGTATTATTTTATAGTTAAGTTTCCATTATTAATGACCATACATTTAAGTATCTCAAAGGATGATGTTAAGGCATTTTTTCATTTGAAACAGAATAACCAAATGGGTGTCGATGAAGTTAGTAATGTAGTTGTTGCAGCAATGGCGTTAGGTTACAAATATCTTTAAGTAACCTCCACATGGTACCTACACGTACCTTATATGTAAATAATTCTCATCACTGAGCTCCTTGATAGTCAGGTGGGTAACGTGGTCACCTTTGGTGAAAGTGGTCCCCGGTTCGTTTCCCGATTAGTTCAAAATGACCTCAGCTGACGAAGCACTTTTTCAAAAGTACTACAGTACTGCAACAGAAACGAAGAATAAAGCTGTCGGCTTCGCGACCTGTCGACGTAGTGACCTGTCGGTGAAACGTAAGTCGGCCTAGTGGGGTGTCGCGCAAAAGAGTGTCGGTCAAAAGAGAAAAGCACTGCAATCGAAAATAATAAAACGTGAGGCTAATTTTTTGGGACCAATTTTTATCATTGTTAGCTTTTGTACCACGTAGTCAGCCAGGGTTATAAGGATAGAGGGACTATTGGGAATTAGCATCTCGCGTAACAACGATGTAAACTAACGTGTGCGTGATTGAAGTAAGGACACAATCATTCGCAATGGAGAGCCTTGTATACTTAATATCATTCCGGAGTAACTGCATAATCGAACGAGGCTAAGGGAACATCCTTTCCTCCCTTTGGTGGAGTATCCATTTACAGAATAGACGCAATTACAATTGAGATAGATGAGGATTTTAAAAGGCTGAAGGCGGTCGATTAAAAGCCCCCGGAGGATGGTTTATATGTGGCCGTATAAGCTTTCTCTGGGGAAGGTCGTGGGATTACTCTCCGTAGAGATGGAGTAGAATTCGTGGCGAAGAAGTATTTGATGGCGTTTGTGTGGGAAGAATCCTCTCTTGTGTGGGAAAGGTGGGGTCTGCGTGCATCTTACGTACATCGAGGCTCATGCGGTGAAGGATCGAGATAGTTACACGGCTCGCTACCCTGCTGAGTCAAAGAATCTTACCTCGACAGCCGTATACTTCGCTACTGTTCCGTATCCATACAGTTTTGGGAGATACGCCACGGAAATCCTTTCCCCCTTAGTAATAAAAGAAGCATCAAAAGGAACTCTATGTTTTGAAGTTGCCCATAGTTATAAATACTAAAGTTTTTGACTCTTAACTGCATACCCACTAGGGCGATTCACTAATTACTCGTTATCGGAAGCTACCTATGAGTCAAGAATACTGAAAATACATGCATAACTATCATATAAAGAAGTGAGAACAAAAATTTACTATAATTTCAGCAAGTAATTGTGAGATTGGAGCCTACACCCTTTCTCCGATTTGCGTCAAACTTTTCATATGCGTTCCCTGAGACCCGGAAGGAAGTAGTGTTGCCTTTACATTCGATGACTTTGATGGGTTTGAACCAAGATCGTTCGGATAGATTTCCATAAGACAGATAAAGTTCAGTTTCATCGGTTATAGACTTTATTTCTTATGCAAAAGTAAATGAGAAAGAATAGTCACATGAAATCGGGACAGGCACCAAAAGAATGGAAATTAAACACAAATCCTTAATATGGTCATCGAATGTTGTTTTCTGTTCAAAATTGTGAGAATTTTAATAAAATAATCGAAACTTTTCTAAAATTTTAAGGTTGTATATAAAGCGTTCCCTTGACGACTAACTCTACTGCTGGATCTAATATAATTTTTAGGTGCTAATATATTTTCTTATAAAGAAGGCCCATACAAAATACATAGTAAGAATTAATGATAGACTATGTGAAGAGGAAGAAATTTTACGAGATTTTAGCATTTGCAGTTGCGAATGATTTGCCGTAATAGATCGCAGGGACACGTACGATCATTTAAGAGTGTTTTATTAATCAGCTCACTTTTATCTCCGGGATTTAAAAATGATGGAACTTCTAAATATTCTTTCCATTGAGTAAATGTACATTTACGTTTCTAAACCAAAGGACTACTAAGTTTAATATAATAATCTCTATATATAATATAATAAATAATCTCTATTTTCCTCGTTGATAATCAATGGGCATTTCAGCTAGCACATATTATATCGTAGATATTTCTCTCACAATTCTACCAGCAAAATTTAAATGTCGTCTATGAATTACTACAGCCAGAGAACTTGCTATAAATAAAATCGTGAGTTAAATGCACGCAATCCAGTCCGTCGCTCTTCACCCCGTTTTGTGGTTTTCCATTTTCTCCTTTCACTTCCCTTTCACATTTTCCCCTCTAATCTGTTTTGGGGTTTTATTTTTCTTTATAAACCGCAAGCTTCGATCCTCGGGTCTTCCGATACACAAGCTTACCCTTACGAGTAGTCACACTTCCTTCCTTTCCTTTTTTATAAGGGTTCACGAGAGAAACCTCTTCGTTCCGTTTTTGTTCTCTTTTGTGATTTTCTTTTATAGTACCCCGCTCTCTCTATAAATCGATTCGGCTTCCCTTTTTACGTAGGTTCAGTTTAATTAATCCACATCTTTTCTACCTCACTTTAAGCAAATTCTCCTTTGAGTCCACCACTCTTTTATCACGCTAAAGAAGTTATATTTTTTTTCTTTTTAGGCTAAAAACTGTTCCTGCTGCCTTACTTGATAAAAGGAATATTTTCTCATTAGCTAATTGGTACTGGACAACTCCAGCCAAAATAATGCGATCCTGTGTTGCGTAAACCAAAGTGCGATCATGATTTTTCGGATGTGTTTCTTAAAATATGTTTACAGTCAAACGCAATGGAAATGTACCAGTGCCGTCATCTATCGTAATGATTCCGCAATGCAATGGAAATGTATCAGTGCCTTCATCTATCGTAATGATTCCGGAATCGAAGCATTTTTTTCCGTTTATTACATGACCATCATGACTAAGGGAGGATTTAATCTACCTCAGGCCCTAGGCGCAAAGTTCAGATTGAGGTCCTCACTTGGAATTATAAGTAAAACTTCTCAATTTTTATTAAGTACACTAATATACATGCCATAGAAACCTAAGTAGTTTCACTATGGCAAGAATAAATAAACAAGATTTGAATTATAATAAAAATTATTTTATAGAAATACTATCTATCTATGATGGATACTCTGTATGTACTATAATATTCTTTAATCTATGACGGATAGACTACTATAATACGATATTCTACGATGGATAGACTTGTGGATACATTGTATTGTGACATAAGTAATGTAATGTATTCTGTAAACGTAAATGTATTATGTAAACTTTCTCGATAAATATGAAATTATTCCTTGAAGAAAAATACCAGAATAATTTTACTGAAAAATTATAACCACTGTCTTATTGGGGCCCACAAGTGGATGAGGCCCTCAGCCAGGGCCTATTGTACCTAATTACAAATCCGCTTATGACGTATTCTATAAGAAACCAATCTTCAGAATGCTGCAGTTTATACACTTGAAAATTCACGAATTGATTCTTTGATTAATGAAGCAATACTTAAGCATTGATTTTCATTAGCAAGAGCTAAATGTTTCTACATATAGCTATTATTATTTGTTATGTATGCATTCCTAGATATTATAGGACAGTATGAATATTATACCTATATATTTTACATATGTAAAGACCATATACAGGATGTATAGTTATAGACAGATGGGAAGAATTAAGGCTCTAATGTTGCTTTTACTTTATAATAGGCATGTGAGGTACCCTAAACCACCCTCCATAAACCACCACCCACTACCCCAAACCAACCCCCTTGCCCTAAACCACCCCTCTACCTTAAACCGCCCTTAGTATAACTTTCTGGATCCACCCCTTATTTGCAATCATTGAGTTCAGTATGGAGAACAATTCTCATCGAAATCATTCCTTTGGATTCTTAAAGAGATATATCCTTATTGACGAGGTTTCGTGTAGCTAGAGTTTGCAACTGTTCCATCGACATATTTCTGATCATCTATCGTAACTCACCCACCTTTGCTCTTGAAGAATACTTACATCTTCGCTTTCTCACGTCCAGTCCTCTTACTCACGATGATATCGCGTATTCATTCGAAGGAATGGCTGTAATGATAAATCGACCGGAATCGGACGCGCGATATTCAACGTGATGTCTGTCGCGCTGGAACTAGTTATTCTACTCCTTTTAATATCCCTTTGATAACCGCAGATACACTCGTTTTTCTTGGCTTTCCTTTTGTCTCTCCTCTCATTACCTGCGCTTCAATCCGCTCTTCTTTTCCTCCCTCACTTGTTTTTTTTTCTCTGGAAGGAAGGGGACAGGCGACCGTTCCCCCGCTGCATTAATGACTCCTCCAACGAGCCTGGGATGGATGATGATGTCTTGGTCTCCGTCGTTTCATTAATGGGGACTTAGTGGCACAGTGTTGCCACGTCGGCCCCCTTCCCTTGACATTGGGATGCGCTTTTCGTCCCGCGTAAAAGAGGGTTTAATGGGGCTTTTTCTATATATCGCCAGTGTTTTGTTTTGGCGCGATTAGTCATTGGAATTTAAGGGTAGACGTCAGAATGGCGGCTGGGGAGGGGATTCTAGGGTTTTTTGATTCAAAGCGCGTTGTTTTAATGTAAAGAGGGTATTTAATGAGTAGAAGGAACTTTTGAGATGATTGGACGTATATGGCGTTGTTTTAGTATGCGTAGAAACCTAAATATATAAGTAGCTGGTATCATACGATATCTGCATTATGCCATTAAAAGGAGTATAGAATGAAATAGAATAGGAACATTGCGGGCGAGATTGGGGCTACGAAGACCGTATTACACCAAACCTATTTCATTTTAATAAAAATAAAGAGGGAAGCAGGAAATTAAGAGAATAATCCAGCATGTAGGAGTTTGGTTTTTAAAAGTACTGCATTAGTTTCACTTAAAAATTAACTTTTAATTAATAGCATTCTTTGTGTAAATTTGCATTGTTCATTGCAGAATCAGCGATTCCACCTCATTAGTCTTACTAACATGAATTCAGAAGCGTGAATATTTAGCAAATCTCCTAGGCAAGCGGATTTTGAGAATAATAAACAAATTATTTACGTTAGCTAAAATACGATGCAAATGTACCCTTTAACTTTATCCCCATTTCATTTTATTTATGGATTTATTAGAAAGATTGTGATAAAAAAATGACACTAGGTGGCCCCTGATGATGGAAGCATAATTCCAGTATTTGGAGGTTATGCTTCTTTTACCTCTGGTCAGGAGTGATAATTCTATGAAACGACTCTGAACGGTTATTCAGCGTTATTTTCTTTAGTTCACCACTCTTGGATTCCATTTACTCTAGGAAAATTGTCTCAAGTAACAAAATTAATGCCATGAATCACCAATTTCAGCGACTAAATTTCATAAATTCGTGTTTTATTTAGACGTGGAAAAGACGATGTAGATGTAGACGCATGTCATTCCTCTGAGGTAGCACGCATCTCTCCGATTCTCACTACATCGGTCACGGTGAATCGTTTGGTGATGGGAGTTTAGGAAGATGATACTTTAATCTTTATAGATGATGATCCATCTGAGTAAGCGGCATCGGTGGACGTGAGTAAGCGGTGACACTGTATCAAAATTGCTGTGAGATCATACCCGAATCCTTTCCTTCGAATTAATCTTCGGGATAGAAAGGGGTAATATTTCTCGTGTTCCTAAGGACAGCTGCTTTTCGGGTGACGTTGCGGAGGGAAGGAATTCACGCCATCGAGACCCAAAATTTTGGCGAAGGCTGAATACGCACTATTTCCTCTTTTTTTCTGTGTATTTGCTTTTAATGAAAACACTGACGATTTGGAACTGTGACGGAAGTATTTCTGGAGTGATAGATAACTACCCAATTGATGCATTTGAACTATACGCGGAGTTTTTATGGATTTTTTTCGAAAAGATGAAATTTTAGTCGTAATATCATCTTATAGCTAATACCTTTGAAGTATCATACCTCATACTAAATTTTCATGTATGCATTTTTGAAGGGAACCATAGAAAGGCGACAGACACTACCTAATCCACCCTTATCTGCTCCTGGTCTTCAACAAAATCATGAATTTGTTAAATGAATGTAAAACGTACGGAAGCGTTAATTTTATATCGTACAATTTAGGAGTAACAGACATGGCTTCGAGAATTGTTGTTCAAAATACATAAAAAAATTATTTTCGTTTCACATCACATTAAACTTTCTGTAGATTTGCCTCAACTCTTAAGTCTTGCGTCGTATCACATCACCGTAGACGTAGGACGAGTTTCGAAAGAGGGAATCCATTAAGGGTCATAGAGATCTTAACAGTTCATTAGATCTTAACAGTTTATTTACTGGTTTAGAGTGATGCTTAAAAGTTTTTGGGAGTACTTTATCTCTCGAATATGAAGAGTTTACCTCATCTATGGGGATATCGAAAGTCCAGAAACTTACTAGGCGTGTCTCTCGGATGTTAGGGGAAGTAAAAGGAAAGGAAATGGTGAGAAATAATGTAGCCGTGGGACAGGTAATAAGAAATGATCGAAGTGGAAAGGAACAAAATTTTGAATGGCGCATATAAACTGAAAGGAAAAATGTTGCTAAAGTTGATATAAGAGCTAAAATAAAGAGGAAAATAGACATCTTTTGAATCAAATGTCCAAAATAGTTAAACATTTCTCATAGTATTGTTTGCGCTGAATTCAGCTATAGATGTAAAAATTGTACACCACGTACAATGTTCACTAATTTTGAATTAAAATTTACGAATTTATAGGACTCTTTATTAATTACTAATTTTTCTTATCAAATTGTCTACATAGCTTTATATTTTTATGTGTCTTATGCAGCGTTTCGATTTTTCCTAAGTGGCACTCCTTTGGATTTTTCCTAAGTGCACGCCTTTACCTGTCAAGTATCCTTTTCCTTGTGAAAATTTGTTGGTCTCCCGAGTAGCCAAGTTGGCAACGCGTTCGACTTCAGTGAAAGCGGTCTCAGGTTCGATTCCCGGTTTTAATCAACTAACAAGTGTTCCATTAGAAGGAATTGGTTCCATCGATTACGATTGCGGGCTGACTCATGCGACGGAATGTCGCAGAATCGGAAAGAAACTTATTCACGGGGGACGAGAGGACTTTCACACGCCTTCAGCATCCCTCGAAATACCAATGTCTCCTCAATGGAGCCCAGGGAAGAAGAGAGATGGATCTCCGTTGCTCCTGTTTCTTTCAACCTATAAAAAACCCATTTCTCTTCCTCAATCGCCTCTGACCATTAAGAAGATCGTGTTACACCTTTCTTCTGTGAGAATTCCTTCTTTCCCTCCTCTCGTCCTTCTTGTTTTCCTCCGTTCCTCTCCTTTGTCCCTCGGGAGTCCGTCCTCTACGGACCCCTTCTCTTACTGCGATGGAGTACCTGAATGGATCTCATTCGACGTGTGCATTCAGGAGGGAGAACAAGACGAACATCACGGAAACCTTTCAGGAAATTGATTAGTTTACTGGGGAAAGTTGACGGCCTCCTTCAGGCCGCCTGCGGCCTTTTATGAATCCCGCTGCGGTCAATTCCATGATTTTTATACACATCCGGAGGTTTGGGTGTTGTTTATGAAGCAATCGTTGAATCAGGTTGAATAAAATATACATTGTGGAATTGAATTAGTTGATAAAATAGCACTCCCCGTTCGACAGTGATAATAATAATAATTTTTAATATATCTCAACATGAGTATTGACATCCAGTGTGACTAAAAGCCTGTCGACAGGAAGGAAAATAACAATTATAATATCTAATAAAATACCCATAAAACAACGAATTGATACAGCTCATCGCTTACAGTAGGAAAATTAACTGAACGTTCATATTAGAGATAATTATATACATTTCATTTTATTCAAGGTGTCCTACTATATTTTATAATTATTGCTTATAATAATAACAATGATAATCGTCTTTATTTGGGTGATATTGAGACTAAAACTCTCCTCTTTTATGTAACCCATTGTCATATTTCATACAGTTGTTTATTAAAGAAGATACAAATAGAAAAATGAGAAGAGATATGCATTAAATACGAAAATAACACTTGCAAACAACGACCACTGAGAAACCTAACCCATACTGATTGGAATTTTTCTACGGTCAGATTCCTCGCAAATAACGGCTTTTCTCCAACTCGAATGTCTCACCACAGCCATGTTCCTTTTCCTTATAGATTAGGGTGATAATTCTCAGTTTTTCATTCTTATGCCCGATGGAAATCTGTTATTGTTTAGCATTCCAAATTGCCTTAAACGAAAAATAATATTTACAGTATTTTTGCATCGAAACGTTTTAAGTCAAGTAATACTCCATAAGTTATCCTTTTATAATAATATATACTTGTCTTTCTTCTTTGCAGATCACGTGATCGAGCTGACGCGCCAGTCTGAGAACAAGACGCAGGCCCTTCTGGCGGCCCTTTACGAACGCATGTCTGGACCTGCGCGTCCCACAGTGGCGATCCTCTTTGACGACCTTCGCAGATTCCTGTTGGAACCGGAAGAAGATGAATTTGAAGACGAATTGGATGGCGAGGCCTCCAAGGATGGAGAGGGGCCAAAGAAAAGTTCCAGGAGCGAATTCATCATTCCCGCCCCCTCTCCTGACGAAGCCGTGTCGCAGTTCTTCACCGAACTCTTCCCATTGGTTTACAGGTTGGTGGATGAAAAGTAAATTGACCTCATTTTGTAGATTGATAGTTACGGAAAATAAGATGTTAAACCTTCTATCGAAGAAAATTGAAGAAGAAAAAAATCTTCTTGTTGCTATTGGAAAATGTTAAATTTACCCTGTCTGTAAAGTATTTAACCCACCCGGGTGGGACCTCTACCTTCAACTGCAAAGAGGGAGAAGAGGGAAATGAGGCTTACTAGGGAAGGTGAGGAGTGAGGTAGTTTGTCCTTGCTTACCTCTCTGAGCCAGAATGCTATAAGCAGAACAACTCCACGTTAGTGAATGACTCTACAAGTAACACTTTTCGTTACATTCCACAAGGAGAAACCTTAATCAATGCCATTATTCAGCATAACTCATACGACAGTAACTTTCATTTAATCACAGCCAAGAACAGTATTGTGACATAAGTAAATAAAAGATACACTTTTCCCTATCCTGTACTAAAAGACAAATTATATATACCTATTTCATTCATTGACGTAAGGTAGCAGGACCTAAAATTTACCATAAATCACATTTTCTCGGTTGTGATATTCTGGGAAATATATCCTGAAATTTCAATTGCATTAAAATTAAGGGGTTCATAGGGTGATCTTGTTTCTCGTTTGCGAAGTGGCTTATGCAATATTTTTTCTCAACATACCATATAAATATACATAAATTCGGATATAATGCGTTCACCATGCTACATAAGCCGTTCCGACAATGCGAAAAAGATAAGAGAAATAGATGCCAGAACGAATAGATTCAAGAACTCATTCTTTCCGCGAAAGATACGCGAAAATAATCGGTTAAGGAAATAGAGTCATGGTGCATGCACCCCCTGCCACACGCCGAAAGGCGGCTTGCAGGGTAAAAACATAGACATAGACAAATTCCATCAAAAACACTGGCGCGATTTAAATACTGCATCCCTAATAATCAGTGCAGAATCAAGAAAACTGTTAATCAATTGAGGAACTACAGTATTAATTATGTTACATTCGGAAAAATATACATAAAAATTATTAAAATTAGGAACCTAAGGCTACGAATTAAATATCATGAAAGACTGATTTGCTGTTGTTTTTTGAACTATCAGAGACGGTGATTCGCCGATTTCTCATGCATAATTTTAGCGAAGTGAAACAACACTTCTCTCAGAAGTTGTTTGGGTAGCCCGCACCATATATCCGTATTTAATCACTCATTGATATTCAAGTGGCCGAACGTGTTAGCTTTATTTTGATAATGCAGCTGAGCGTATCTAATCGATAATGGATTGTAGAGGTGGAGTTATGAGGTGATCATTCGGTAGTCGGTAAAAATTCTGGATTTCGCTCCACATACTTCTTTAATTTAGTAATTTTTGAATGTTAACGGGTGGCATCAGTTTACATCTTAGCCACTCTTGAAGAATGTCATAGATCTGGAAAACCGAATTAGTAATTCTGTAGTCAGTTTGATTCTTGCTAGGAACCCAGTTGAGTGGTATAATAACCACTCAACTGGGATATTTGGGTACTGGGTTATTTGGAATGAATTTAGCGATTTAGTTCAATTTAAAGAATGCCAAAATGTCTTAGTTTCATTGTCATAATTGCTTGATGGATCAGTTGACAATGATAGCTGTCAACAAAGTACAGGATATTGGTTTTATAGCCATATTAACGACAGATGCCCTTCCTAACTCCAATCCTTTGTTAATGAGGCAACTTTAACACTTTCATTCTTGCCTAGTCTCGAACTCGGAGACACCAGCTGGTAGGGTCGGGTCGAAAATATCTCACCACATCAAAAATTCCGTAATATATTGTCTATGGGCCGCTGCTTCAGTCGAATTTCTTCAGCGATCAGCGACCTGTTGGCAATACCCCGTGAAGAACACTTTAAATTTCTATTACGAATGTTACAAAATCTGATATTCCTCAATGGGAACAATACACAACACATTTTGAAATTGCTTCTTGGTGGAAAACCCCTCATTATTGAGTTCGTAAATTCGAAAGACTTTGGAAGTTTTCATGCTTGAGTATTAATTGTCATTGATATTAATTATTGAATTTTCTAGATTCTGTTGTATAAATTCCTCTATCTAACGCGTCGTTCATTTTATGAAGGCCTGCTATCTCACCGAGCTATTTTTATTAAGTATTGTTAATCATGTAATGGCATTCATTTTTTATTAAAAATATGATACAAAATATATATAGTGTATAAATTGTATCATAATATTTAATAACTTAAGGAGACGTTCCACCAAATAATCGCTTGATATGTTTCGTTAACCTCATTCGTTTTCATTCCTTTGCAGACACGCCCTGAATTCCCACCTCCGACCTGGCGACCATTTCACCGGAGACTTCGACGCCTGTCTAAGGGCTACGAGATCCGAAGTCCTCCCATTCGGAGACTCTCCCAGAAGGGCCGCGACGTCCGTGGGCCGCGCCTTGGGCGCCACCCGCGTCCTCCTCCGATCGCTCCGGATGGGTTCCGCCGCCGTCGCGACGGCATCTCGCCGACTCCAGAGGTCTGGACGCAGTTCTCCTTGCGACGCGGCCCTTCTGCGGATGACCTATTGTGCCCGATGCAGAGGCATCCCTCCCACACTGAGGCCATGCGCCGGTCTTTGTCTCAATGCACTCAGAGGATGTCTCACGCCATTGGCTGAATTGGAACTACCATGGGCTGCTTACGTTGAATCTGCAGAGAGGTTGGTGGCCGCCATGGTCGGAGATCCCCCAACAGCTCCCGCTCAGGTTTACACTTCGGATTCCACGTCGACTTCTTCCCGCCACGGTGTCGCTAGGATTCTCGCCTCCCTGGATTCTTGGATTTCCGAAGCCATCATGTACGCCCTGGAGAACGGACCAACGCTCGAGAAAAAGGTAGAGTTCTTAAACATTGTATTAAAGCCGTTACGATCGCATGCTACGGCTGTAGAAAAGCCTTGATTTTCTCTCAAGTCGTCATCGTTGGATGTTTTTAAAGATATGTTCGTCAAAGTCTTTCTAGTTACTCAGTTTTCCCCTTTATTACTTCTCGCATCTCTAGACCGTCGTGTGTTTCAGACCTTGAGGGTATGTGACGATATTCGTAGTTATATAATAGTAAATCCTTCGTTCCTTTGAGTTATAAATCCTTCGTTCCTTTGAGTTATAAATCCTTCGTTCCTTTCAGTACATTTGAAAACGCGCCCTACTTATTGAATCACATTTTTAGAAAGAAATTTTCTCGTTGCTCGCATTCAAAGAAAGACGAGCTAACTTCCTTTGAGTGAACTAGGCGTATATTGATGTGAATATAGAGCTACGGACGTATAATAAGATTGATAGGCACGTGAACTTAAATGCACCTTTTCTGATAAAGTATTTATTTATTTAAAAGAAACTCATAAACATCACAAGGCCTTTAAAATGGAATGAAAACAATAAAACTACGAGTATGTTACAAAAAAACAAATGTAAGCATTTTCTTAATAAAAAGACAATTATAGAAAGAAGGAATAAAACAAATTATACAGACACAAGTTTAAGTAAAAGTATCGGTGACAATATGAGTCATACTTGAGTTATAACAATCATGCAAATGGGTCTGAATTTTGATGACAAAGGTTAATACCTTGATTGATAATTCTTTCTTAGAAAAGTTTAGCTGATCACAATAACATTCAAACGAATGGGTTCAATATTTATATTCCAGATTCACGTCCTTCGTCTTCTTAGGAATTAATCACTTCGTCTTTTATGTTTTAATTTCCAGATATCCTCTCTAGGCAATTTTAATGCACCTATGTCATTAAAGAGAGGGCAGGGACATCAAAACCTTATGATAAATAGCCCCTTGAGACTTCACTCAGCATTTGCATACACGCGTTTTAAATACAAACAACTTTTAAGCTGCCTGTCACCCTTGTATCATTTTCCCCCTCATGGGGAGGATATATTTAAGTTCTCCGCCTATTTTAAAGATCAAGAATCCATCTCTTTCTCGAGAGACAAAAGAGCAACGCTGAGATCGGTCGCGATAATTTACGACCGTGTAATATCCGTCGACTTGTAAAAGGCAGAGGAATCCCATTAAGTGCCCCCCGTCTCAAAGTCCCAGGGAATGATGCCGTGTCATTGCACAATAACATTTGCTCCAGCATGTCATTTTATGTACCAAAGGCCTTCCTCGGGAGTCGAAGACTCATTCCGCGTTTTAATGTCACCCTCCGCCTTGTCCTTCCGCGAGATCGTATCTCATCTCTCCGTGTGCTAATCTCCCTCAGCACATGTCCTAGAGGTCCGCGTCCCCGTTTCTTGGTCCCTTTTAACGCCGTCAGTGTTTATCTCTTACTTCTAGTGCTGCAGGTTGAGGAAAGATGTACGTTTGTCTCTTTCTGTTTACAGGCGGAACTTGTCGCAATAAATGTTAAGGGTGGATGTTGAAATTGTGTCGTTCTCCCGGGTTTAGACCATAAAATTCGGTCCATTTAGTATTTCAACGTGCAAGTATCGTGAGCAGATATTTTTATGTGTGGCTAGGGTCCCCAAGGAGGTCAATATAGGTCCCCAGGGGTTCAAAGAGACATTGGCAAGGGTTGATTCGGACCTGGCAGTCGCTTGGGAGTTGCTGGAAAATTGATTAAAGCCACCCATATGAAAACGAATGACCAAATTTTGATAAAAGAGAAATACACGTTACTACAAAATTAATCAATTCTTTGTTTATGTGTAAATGTGTTTTTATTTTTTGTCGTGAAGAGTTGCCACAAAGTTAAGGACTAAACAGTTTATTTTGTAACTAAATTTCCTTCGTATGGTAACAAAGTAGCGGCGGGATAGAATAATTATTAGAAAAAACATCTAATGTAAGAATAATATATTGCACATTTATATTAGGCTTTCAGGCTTTCATTGCTGGTGAATATAAAATGCAAATATGGGTGGGATATTTGGGCAGTTATCGAGCATTGCAAATGCTTTTACAATGCCGAATGCATGCGGAAATATATCTTAAAATGTATAGCCGCGGATAACCACGTGAGCAACGCGTTCGACTTCGATGAAAGCGGTCCCGGGTCTGATTCCCGGTGGGGGCCTTCGTGCGATATTATCTATGCTATGCCGTCGTGATTAAGAATACAATAATATCATACACTGTAACATCTGTTTTTTCCCCTTCTTAATTCCCCAAAGGTGATGATTAAGGCGTGTAACACTGGAAGTACGGACCTCGGGTCTCCGGAAACCCGAGAAATACATTTTCGAAAATAATTTAATGCATAACTTTTATCGCTGTTATGATGGGGCAGTTCAAAGTCCAGACAAAGTCGCACTGCATGCCACTGTAATACATTATGTTGTTGTAAAAACGTACGTTGTAGTTGTAAGTCTCCAAAATATTTTTTCTTTTGGTAAAAAATTATCCTTGGAAAAAAAATATTTTTATTTTTATGTAAAACTAAGCATTTCGTTTTAGAAAAAAATTGGTTAGACTATTTTCTGTATTAATTATTGTCCTTCTTCAACATTCACTCATTTCTAATATATACTGCTAGTATAAATTGACCTTAAAAGTCTGGGTCATCCGAGATCCAGGTCTTTACTCGGCGTTAAGCCAGTGTTATTATAACTCCGAGTGTTGAACTCCATTCAATCGTAAAATGCTGCAAATCGAAAGGAGTTGTCCGATATTCGCTCTTTAATGTCCAACACATTAAGACCTCCGAATAAAAACCTTCAACGCGAGCATATGTACTTCCTTTCCCCTCTCAGGAAGTTCTCAACTGCAGATGTTTGTACGTCGGTATGACAAAAAACAATGGAAGGCCGGAATAAAAGATTTTCCGAGCGTGAGTCACTTGAAGGGAAAACCGCGTGCTGTTGCGCGCGGACTTTCTGCATCCGCAGAGTAGCTCTCCTCGGATGCAGCTGCCTGGATGCAGTCGCCGCGATTCCCTTGCTTTGGAAAAGGGGTAAAGAGAGCAGATGTTTGAGGGGCATTATGGGAACGGCGGGGGGCCTCTCTCGGGATCCAATATGGTTCAGTGGCACGTATCTATTTCTCATAGTAGATTACGCACTTGGTTGGGTCCATAAAGATACCCGGTGGTGGTTTTAACGCGTGGTTTGGCGGTGAAGACCGCAAACTAATCGAGTGCGTTTATTACCCTCATATTGCGAATTATGAAATCCGACGAATCCCTCAGGATGGGTCTTATACGTTCGTTTTTAACGCGAATAAATCTGTTGAAATGTGCGTTATTTTATTTAAATACACTACGATATATCTTGGAATGGTCGACATATACAAATGACAACTAGGTCGTAATGCAAGTAAATGCCCTGTCGTTAATTTCTTCGAAAGGAAATAATTGCGTCATATATTATATGTACACATGAATATAAACACATGTATGTACGTATACACACGTATTCAGTGTGAAATACGTGCTGTGATAAAAAAGCGAAATTTTTAAATTCCCCGGGCTGTTTAATTCCAATTATAAAAAAAAGTTTTTCTATATATTCGTACACATGTTCCTAACGTATATTGGTAAGGGCAGCCAACCAACACCATTATGATGCCTTAACCACTGAATTCACCGGACATAGCCCCCCTGTGATGTATTCCTATTCCCAAAATTGAAACAACCTAGAAAGAACGACGTTTCGGCAACATCGAGGAGATTGAGACAGAATTGTCGAAAGAGCTAAACGAGTGTAGCCTTTTTCACTGCCAGCAATAGACTAATCTTTCTAAATGGCTGCCCTTAAGAATACACGTTAGGGACATGTGTACCAATACACAGAAAAAAAGTTTTGACAATTGGAATTATACAGCACGGGAAATTTAAAAATTCCGGGTTTTTTTATCAACCCTCGTACCAGGAGGTCGTAGTCATTTAATACCCCGAAAGGAAGTCCATTATGTGAATGATGTCAATAGAGAGTAGTTATATTATAGAAATATAATAACGATATATATTCATAAATGAAATAATAAATGTAAACTTTAATTTTCCTCATATATATATATTTGGCTTTGCTACCAATGGTTTCGAACTTTCAGTTCATCGTCAGGCATAGGAAATTATTCCTATGCCAAATATATATGTGGAACAGTAAAAGTTATATTTATTATTTCATTTATGATGGAATTCCACCAAATCTCGCTAGAAAAGATTAATTAAAGATATATTAATAATAATAGAGTAATAATGATGGAGATATAATAACAGTAGATCTATAATAATAGAATAATAAGATAGAGATTCAATAATGATAGAGTAATAATGATAGAGATATAATGATAATAGATCAATAATAATAGAGTGATAGAGATATAATAATAAAAGGGTAATATTAAGTAGAATTGAGTAACATTATTTCCAAATTATCAGAAACCCAAAGGAATTATTGTTAACAATCGAGCTTGCCTCTAAAAAAATCCAAAACTTGTGAAAATTGGTAACATTGCCTCCTATGGGACGATCAAGTTTTCGCGCAAATGACGTTGAGTGGAAAATTTTCCATCAGCTGAAAGGAAACTCATATTTCATTCTTATGAGGCAGAATTATGGGCCTCAAGTCCTCAGCAATCGAGTAGCCTCTCTTTTCCTTCAAGGTCTGCAAGCGTCTAAAAATGGCTGGCTCCATTTAGAGCAGCACATCTTTTAGTCACCCCTTCAATAATGAAGCATACTGCATGCGAGTCCATTTTTATAGGCACCATTAAAATTCGAGACTCTCGCAGTCATCAGGCTCATTAGCCACTCCATCTGGGCACTAAACATCTCTTCCTGTTCCAAATGCTGATTTCCTCTCATCAATTTCCATGTGCTCTCTCAGGAATCCCATCATACGTTCGCAAATAGTCGATGTGGAAAAACCCGCTTGCCCGAGGGTTTTCGATGCATGCGGTGGTATTACAGTGGACTAACTGGTTTCAGAGGTCAGAAATTACTAGCTATGAATCCCGAGAACGCGGAAACGCCTAAGTGCACTGGTTGCATCATTAACTTCATTAATAATCGGTTAATTATCTCGATTACCGTTGAGGATTACACAGCGGAGAGTATGACTTTGGCTTGGATTCGAATTCCTCATGAATCTGTGAGTTCCAGCCTGGATAGGCTAACCGTATTTCTACCACTCAAAAACGGGAATTTTCCATCCGTTATACGGGACACAACGGGACATGAAGAAAGGAAAACCACACTTTTGCCAGTGCCACTATAATGATGCTTAAAATAATGTTTTATAATATTTGTACTTTCTGTCTTCAATAATGGAACCCCACCGCTAAGTCGTGCCTGAAGCAAAGCAAATTATCGACGGGACTTATTTATCGCACGATTTTTGTAGCTTTGTTTCTTATCTGGATTACTCTGAATTGCTATTGTTTGTATTAAAAGCATTCCAGATCATTTTATGTTGGAAATTTTATCTTGAATTGGTTTTTACAGGATAGAATCGGTCTTTGCTTGCAGGACTGGTGCAATAAGTGATGCTTTAAGGCGAGACTAAAAATTCGTCATTGTTCTTCATAGATATCAAAAGTTAGTTCAATGGTGTAACTGTTTAATATTTGGTGTCTAGATAACCTATTATCATTTTCTCGTACAAAATAATCAGTTGAAGCTTAGTATTATGAAATTTAAGGTGCCAATTTTACTGGTGAAGAATTAAAGACAGTGGGTGGCATTCTCTTTGCGATGACTATGTGATTCAAGCTTTGGAATTATAGTTGGCGTATTTATGAGAAAATTCTTGCCGTGAAATACGGTGATAAATAATAAGTCTATGTTGATGAATTGACTCCCCCACCACTCAGAGTAATTACTTTATCGATTCTGATGCCTTGAATAAAATAAAAAATTTCTTGCCTTGTAAAATTGTTTGCCTTTATTGAGTCCAGCTTAGCGCCTTATCTATAGTTTGTGTGGCGAATAATGACATATAATTGTGGCGAAGTTATCTGCTCAGAACGCTTAGTTGGAAGTTTCTAATCAATTATTTTCAGGAATTGTACTCGATTATTTTTTCGTGAATACATTCTACCCAAAGGATGTCCAAACATGGTGTGCCAGTGTATACATTTTTGGAAATAAATATTTTATTCATTTGTTCAACCCGAGTTTTCCGGGGAAAGTTATTTGAAGTATTAATTGGGTTATTAAACTCATAGATTAAAGCAATTTTCTTCACGCTTCGCCGAAGTTTATGCGTATCTTCATGAGCGAATGCGCGCGAAGTCTTCTCTATAAATATGCTCGGGGCGACCATCTGTGATAATTTTTTATGGCAATCCGTTATGCAGGCCAGATGGATACATCTTGAGGTTAAAGATAATAATTTTTTATCGGATTCATCCGATGGGAAAAGGCCGTGGTGTGAGCTAAAATCGCCAACTTTTCAGCACTATATTCTTCGAGAATTTGTTTGCTGTTAACATTACAGATTTTTTCATTAGATAACAAATGTAGTGAACTCCAACGGCAACTGACAGAGGTGACATTTGAGATATAGAATGAAGAAAAATCGTGTTTTTCGTACATTAGTTTTTGCTACAAAAAGCTGCTAATATAGGAAAACGGGTAAGGGTGACTATGCGCAAGATGGTGCGCACCCAGGAAAAATCCCAAGGAAGAACGGACTTGAAAAAAGTCTGACGGGACCGGGAATCAAACCCACAATCCTTGCCCACAAAGTCTCCCGAATGGCTTGGAGAAATGTTCTGCCGGGATAGCTCAACGGACAGAGCACCCGACCGGCAATTGGGAGACCCGGGTTCGATTTCCGGTCCCGTCAGACTTTTTTCAAGTCCATTCTTCCTTGGGAGCTGCTAATATGTTTTTCACGACTTCTGTTGATTCAGTACATGAACGTCAATGTACGAAATTGTGTGTGATAGCCAATCTTTTAATTTCCGAGAAAGTCCGCGAAGTGACATTTTACAATAATAATTACAACAATAATGAGGAATGTATTAGGCGAACTTTAGTACCTTTTTCAAGTCAGTATTACAAACAACAATGCCCTAACCAAGACTCGAACCTGGGACCCCGGCGTTGCTAGGCTAACGCCAACAATGCCGGCATTTTCTGGCAGAAATTATGATTTTCAATTATCATAAAGTTATGATTTTATCACGATTCTAATTAAAAATAAAACATTTCCCTTATTTTTTATAAATGTAAGGTATTTAGAATAGGTCGAGTAACTGAAATGTCAAAAATTTCATTACATTGGACTATATAAGATGAAAGATTTGATGGTCACAGGTTTAATGTGCACTGATATTATCATTAAATTTGGGCATTCGAAGCATACAAATTATTCCAGATTAAAAATTTCCTGTGACGTCAATCGACAATCTTTTTTATCATTTCTTGTCACGTCATCCGCACTTTTCAAATCGCCGAAACGTGTTCAAAATATTTCGATCTTTCACCTTCATTGAGAGGAATCAGTTCCTCTTTGAATTCGTACATTCCCATGAAAATACACAAGGTTATTCGAGCACCGCATACCTCGCGAAGGGGTTTGAACCAAAATGAGGTTTCTATTCGCGAAAGTCTTTCTGAAGCATTCATTAAAAGGATTCGCGCCGCATTCTCCACTTATCAGGAACTTCCCATTGTATCCTTGGTCGTTAGCGAAGGTTCCCAAACCGGTGGGAGCGAATGTATGCAAATTGGACGCTTTTTAGAGCGAGATAAAACCTGGAACTGATTCGTTTACCCTCCTGCAAGGGAGTTGGATAGGTACGGAGAGGATATTTGCCTTTGTCGTGACGGTGATAGTTGTGTCAATAACTTGACCCGTTTAATCGCAGCGTCAAAGGGAACTTCTGTCCCCTTTTTTACCTCCACCCTCTTCATTATTCTCCTCTCTATAAAGGATTGATTCCTTCTGGGTCATCTCCGCCGTAATTTGTGCTCGTCTAATTCAATGCTCCTTGTAGCAGGCGTTTGATTTCATGGGAATGCTTTGTAGGTTAAGTTGTTAAGTTCTTTTGAATTGTGCCGGGACATGCGGGGTGTGGGTTTTTTCTACTTTTTACCCTTTGTGTTGAGTCCGTATCGCAGTTATTCTGGTCTTGTTAGATTCTGTCATTGTATTCTTCTTCAAAATCTTGATTTCTAATGTTTTTACAAATTTGTTATCAATTTTCTCTTCTTGCTCGCTTAGTAATTCATCACAAGGAAAAGGATTAAGGCGTGCCCCTAGAAAAAAATTCAAGGAGGACAGACATGGAAAAAGTCTGACGGGACCGGGACTCGAGCCCGGGTCTTCCAATTTCTGGTTGGTTGATCTATCCACGAAGATCCGGCAAGAAAATTTCTCCTCACCGCTTGGGATAGAGCAATCAACCGGAAATTGGGAGACCCGGGCTCGAGTCCCGGCCCTGTGAGACTTTGTTCATCTCCGTTCTCCTTCGGAGTAATTCTTCACATTATGATTCGTTGGAGTCATTTACGTTTTTTTTACCAGCGCTCGCCCCTTTACCTCTTACCTTCCATCAGAGGTTGTCTTTTGTTTTTTACATTTCTAGGCTCTTTTTTTTCCTCTTCCTTCGCATTAGTTGATCAGTAATTTCTCCATTTCTATCTCTCAAATCTCCCTCAACTTGTATCCTTCTTTGATAGCTAAAATATGTGTTAGGTTTTAAAGACTTGTTCGACTTTAGTTACGTAATTCATCACATGTTCAAAAGGTTTTAACGTTGATATTTCGAGCAACGATATTTTTATCAATTAAGGATATATGTTAAATCTTTTTACGTAATCACCCCTGACATTCTGAATTGAAAATTTAGATGTTTTATGGATTTGGATTACATCTTTCACATGTTCCCTGGTGAAACCAAGGAAAATATTTTTGTTTGTTGATGGTTCTAACGTTCTATTGCCCTATTTGACTCAATTTAGGAATTCATGAAAATTTCTCTTGTAGGAGTTATTCTGGTTGCAGATGTGCAGGTGCAGACATTGCTGGTTGTCGAAATTCAGGGGCCACTTTTATCAAATAGCTTCACTTACGTGACCTTTCTTTACATAACTCTAAGCTTGTCCCCCTTTCAAAAGATTTGATTGATCATTCTCATCAATTTGGATGGGTTGTAATCAATACTTTCAATATAATAATAAAATGTACCCTGCAAGCCATACCGCAATGGCGATATCAAAATGGCTCCTTGACATATATATTGGACGACCTTTGAATGAATCCGCTTATCGTTGAATCGATTCGGAGGAAACTGATTAATTCGGCGCGAATTACAAAGACGATCATCCGCAGTGTTACGTCACAATGGGAGTCAGAAATAACTTCGTGCTGATGCCAAGGCTTCGGGGAAATTTAAATTCGGGGTCTATTCATGGAACTTGTCCCGAATTAATTATGAAGCGTGCCTTCCCACTATTATATTCACCATAAAGCAAGTTAATATAGGGGTAATTCCTGGTCAAAACATGGGAAAATGGTTTATTTATTTTAAAATTAATATTTTATGATAATGTAATACACATTTTGATAATGTCCAAATAATTATGCTTTCATTGTAATGAACTCATGGAAATATATAGTTCAAATGGTTACCCATGGAAATACCTTTTTTACGTTATTACCGATGGAAATACCTAGTTCCCATTATTAACCATTGAAATAGAAAGTTCAGTTTCCTTATATACTGAATGGCGTTCCACGAAGTAAGGGCTAATCAAATCGATTACTTTCATTATAACTTTGAAATTAACACTAAGTTATGTGAACAGATTATCATGTGATGTTTCCATATTTTGTTGGTAATGAAATTTCGTACATTTAAACCACAATGGTCTGATAGCCAAGCAGGCAATGCGTTCGACTTCGGTGAAAGCGGTCCCGGGTTCGATTCCCGGTTAGAGCCCAAGTGCGAAATGACCTCAGCTACCGAAGCTATTAATACTACTACCACCAATAGTGTAAGTATATGTTTGAATGTTCTCTAGCTTTCAGGGAAAATTCTGAGCATATGCAAAGTAAAGGATGAAAATAATCACCTAAATTACGTAACATCCGCATTGAAGTCTCCGAATAAACAAAAATTCCTTAACGTGGGGCCCACGTGCAAAATGACCTTTTCTGTCGAAGCAGTTTAAACTATACTACTACTACTACGAAGAAAATGGTATAATTCATGTGCCTCTTATCTTCTAAGGAAAGAGAATCACTCATCAATGCCTTAAGTCGGCAGGAGAATCCCGCGAAAATCCCCCACTTATATGCCCATGTTACCGACTGAAAAATTCCTTGTTACCTTTTCGCCTCCCCGTTCGAAAATTTGCGAGAACTCCGAGTCTTCAATTAACTCGCGAAGAATAATTTCTGCCGTCTGAGAACAGGAAGCACTCCTGTTGTTCTTGTTCGCTGAACGGGCTGTCTTTCACCACCGGCACGAGGAGGCCTTAATTAGCGAGATGAGCGAGAAGAGTCTATTTTCTGCGACCGTGTCACGCCTCGCCATTCTCGAACTGACAGCAGTCGCGAAAAATAGTTAACAGGACGTTTTTGCCTCCCCTCAATACCTCTTTAACAGCTTGTTTCCATCTGCCGAGTCGTTTGACGCGATGAAGCTAGACGATGCTCCTTTTTTCCGCTGTTTGCTTATGCGTTAGGCCAAGCGAAAGTTCTTATTCCAACGGTAGGTGATGCAGGTCTTTAGCACCGCTGCATGTGTAAATGAAACCAGTATGTTCAGGCGTTACTTTGTTGAAGGACATAAAACAGAAGAGAAAAGATTTTGTAGTTTTTCCCCGCGTCTTAGAACGTGGCCCAATAAGCATACCAAATCGAGTTTTGCTCACTTATTTCCAAACATAAGATTAGTTGAAAATGCCTTCCTTTAACACCTTCCCCGATAAATTTTTTATACAACTTGCACTTGGAAATAGAAGCACATTTTTTGTTTGTTAATTTGTGTGCATATGCTTAACTAAAAACCGAGAGAAAGTCATTTTCCCCTTGGATAGATATTTAATATTGTAATTCCCTTATTTTTCCTTCAATTTTAATCTGTTCACGGTATATCCACATGTTGGGTAAAACAATATAAATGTATAAATGAGGACTTCCGAATAGTCAAGTGGGAAAAGCGATTTAGTGAAAGCGATCCCGGGTTCGAATCCCGGTGGGAGCCTACGTGCGAAATGACCTTAGCTGTCGAAGCACTTTTAACAATACTACTACTACTATGTATTAATGAAACGTAGAAGAAGAAGCATACTGGACATGTTGAATACGCCTCACAGCTGAGCTGAGATATCTTTTTCTAAAAATAAAAAAAAAAATGTGAAAAGGCAGAAAATCCTAAATACGACTTATCTCGGGCGCGATTGGAATTTATACCACTCTCTTCTACAAGATATCTTGGGTGCGTCAGAGAAGCGGTTAAAGGAGTTAGGTTAGCTTAGGTTAGAACATAGCTAGTTAGTTTTAACTAGCTATGTTCGGAGCAGATTTGACATTGGTAAACCATAACTGCAACATCATCAGTTATTATAATATAATAATAATAAAGGACTTTATTTTTGGGCGATATTGAGACTAACAAGTCTCTTCTTACATCTAACCCTTTGCCATATGAGACAAGAAAAGAGAGAGATAGCTTGCAAAAGTACAATGAATAAAACTAATTTGTGTATTAAAAAACCTAAGCTAAGAGCTCGGGGAAAAATCTCCACAGCAGGAAAACGCCCTCAAGAAGGGGGGTGTGAAAAACCTGCGAAACCTACGGATAGAAAACTAAATTGGATGATGAAAGTAGATTAATAGAGTTATAAAAGACGTGGAGACAAAAGTTAATCAAAAACTGGCTAAACACTTTAAAAAGACAAAAGAAAAAAATGCAATAAAATGATAGAATAAAGAAGGTATTTAGTAATGTTCTATTCGTTCCCACTGCCACACGCCGATAGGCGGCTTACTGGGTATTTTTGTAGCTGTAAGATTTGTGTTAAGGAAGTAATTAAATTTACATCCCCCGCTTCCCGCACGACCCAACCAACCCAAGCCATACGAAGCAAATGATTCTTGTATCATAATTTTTTAGCAAATATATTCCTTTTAAATTGTATTCTTTTTACATTTTATAATAGTCTAGAAGGTTATATATTACACGTATATGTTGATGCCAAGATCGTAGCATGCACACTGCTAGTTATTTGCAACTTTCGTGGCGCTGAGGTGGTGGTCTACCAATTTCAAACCTAAACGACGAAGTTCTTTGTAATACTTTGGACGTTTCAACGGAAATTTCTATCAATATTCCCTTATGAAGGTCACAAGTTACTTTCGAAACACTCACTTCTGTCACTTATTGCGAACTGCTGTGGACAGGTCTGTTTTATCGAAGCTCAGAAGATCTACCACTTCAGTTTTTCTTCCAATAGTTCCCCACAACAGTGTTTACTCGTTGCTGCATCAGTCCGTTACTTCTTTGTTTTCCCTTGCTTTCCAGAAAGTTTTAACTGACTTGTCTTTCGTGAAAAGGTTTCATTAGAGACGCTAGAAAGTGCGCCATTCTACGGAGTAGCACTTTGGTCACTATCTATTTCTTTCGCAATTTATTTAACTGAAGAAAAGATGTTGGTCTTTTCTCTTTCCATAAGTTCTTTTGAGGTGTCACTTATAATGAGAAAAAGAAAAAATCATCATCTTTGCAGTTTCAGCAGTGTATCTACGTTTCTTTAAAGGTAGATTACTTATATTTCGAATCTAGTTTGCATGTTAAACTTGTTAAAAATGCTGAACGGACATAGTATCTGCTTTTGTTTCGTTCTTGCCACCTAATCTACTGTGAGGGTGTTACTATTATGAATTATCGTATATTAATAGCTACATTATCGTATAAAAGGCATTATACACCACTTATAAATTTGTTATCATATAAATCATTTATCATTGTATAAATCATCATCATACATACTCCTGATACACATATGATGTAGTATTCGTTATGTTTAATAATTTAATGGCTTTAGGGCAGTAAATCTTAAACTGAATCTCTTAGAGATAAAAAATACGTTATTTGCAAGGAGAATGGCCTTGCAAGTTTTGCAATTAAACCAACTCTTTCTCTCTCCGAAGCGGGCGTGAAAGACATTTATAAAACTAAAGAAGATAAACTGTCAATAAATCATTACCATGGTGATAAACGGGTTAACAAATTTAAGAGTCAGGGAGATATACTTATAAACAGAAAAATTGCTCGTTCTTCATCCAGCAACGGTTGCTAAACCAATTTTCTCCACTCGTCTACAATCTCCTCTCATCTTGAATTTCTACTATTTTTTCCTCGTTACAGCGACCGATAATTGTTCCTTTTTAGTGGGTAAAATCAGCATTTTTTCTCTTCTCGCTTGTCTCTTTGTATCGTGTTTTTCCCGCAGAAAACCAGAATCGTTGAATCTCTTTCCACAAGCGCTTATTATCCGAGAATTGCATTATCGAATGAGCTTTTTCAGCTGCGTATGAGCTGGCCTCTTTCTTTTTTTGTCGATTGCGATGTTAAATGGAGCGTGTGTGGGGTTACATTAGAAGGTCGAGGAGTAATCACGCTGTTGCGAATGTCAAGAATGCACACAATGTTTAACTTCTTCGCCTTCTTTGCAGCTTTTTTGAACCTTGAGTCCGAGGCGCAGTATCTAGAAATGGAATCGATTTTTTGTTCTCTTCGCGTTAATGGAAAAAGTGGATTGCGAGGAGGGTTTAGGTTTCTTGATCATTCGCACCCGACAGTCGTTTGCAAAGAGCCTTGAGAATTGCAGAGGATATGTCATTAGTTTTTGCTTCTCTCCGATATTGCATAAAAGTTATATTTCTCTGAACCTGATTTGATATTACTTCTGTTATCCTATATAATAATCACCGCCGTGTATATATTTATGTATTTACTACTAAACACTCCGGTCAAGCATGACGGAACTTAATTTAGTTTAAAAATATATCTATTATCGTATATATCTGGTCCTAAGCCAGAAACAGTCCGTCGTAAGATCATAANCTTGATGGGCTGGGCTCCATTTGCAGGGAGAGGTGTAAACAACGGGTACTTGAGTTGAAAGTTAACGCGCGCTACCAGTAGCTCTGCTACTTTCTCACATTTGTTGCCATTTTGGTCGCTACAAGCTTACTTGTCATCTGCACCCTACTGCTAGTAGCATTTCCCTACTTTCCTAAGCCGAAGGATCCATATTACATTGATTATCCTGCTTCCATTCGACTGTACGTTTAGTGAAAACACCTAAGATAAATATAATACATACACTGACATAATCCTATTAAAGAATCACCGTCGTGTACATATTTATGAATGTATATATATTTATTTTTCCGATGTCAGTAACTGCCATAAGAAACGCATTGGAGTAATTCTTCACTGATTCATTTCACGCACTTTCCGATGAGATAGAAATATGAAATTTAGGAATTCATTAGAAACCTTAAAAACCATTAAATACCCAAATTTTTCCACCAAAAGTATCCTTGGTTCGACACCAAGATAGATGACTCGAAACTCTCCCGTAAGATGTAGGTACACGTAAGTTTCATTTTGATCGATTACGTGCTTCTTTTCTTTTGCAAAAATTAAATTAGAAATAAAAGTCCTACAACATCGAGACAAAAACTAAAAGAAGGAAAATCGAACGCAAATTCTTATTTTGGACGTATATTATAAATTTAAATTCGAAGTCGCGTGAATCCAAACAAGAAAGACGAAAATTTTGTAGAATTTAGTTGTTATAAACAACCCCTCCCCTTGTCGATAAAGGAGATAGTTGAACTCGACTCCCATATGAATGAATGGGAAAGATAGACCATAAGAAATGTATGGGGAAAGAGAGCCAACAATGTATAGTTTTTAAAATTCTGTGGTAATGAGGATTGACTATAGTTTCTTATACATCTCTTGGAACGCTGACAGTGCGGTTTGAAGCGTTTTCAGCAGTTACTAGGATACCGTCCCTTGCAGTTTAGTCTATCTCCGTCAGGGTGCTCTCTCTCTCCCTTTTTCTGCTCCGTATGATATTCACCCGCACAAGTGCCACTCTATCATTAGGAAAAAAGAAGTGGAACCTTCCTCCGTATCCCATTTTACCAAGATGGCAAGACAATTGACGTGCGACAGATAGCCGACGGAGAATCCCTCACGTGGGCACTCGGTGAATCAGCGGACAGACTGAGCCCAAAGATTGGACCTTTATTTTTTCCCTCCTGTTCATCTCTCTTTCTCTCTTTGCCATCTCCCCAATTTTCTTTTGTTTGTTTTCCGCACGCATGCGTGCCTATTGGAGGGGTGAAGGAGGGAATGGAGGAGGGTCGTGGTAGTCTGCCGCCAGAGGGCATTTTAATCCGTGTCCTTCCTCTTCCTTTCTTCCGCAAGACTCCAATTGACTGTGCAGTATTGTTTTTTTTGAGAAAAGACAATAGATATCTGGGTATGGGAGTGGTGGAAAGGGGGGCAGTGCTTTGAGAAAAGGCCGAGGGGTTGATTATGTGCGTTCGCCGCAAGGGGCGCTAGTAGTCCATACTTTCGTTACCCTATTCGACTATGAGAAAATCGTTTAGAGCGTTGGCTGGGATTCCTCTATGCAGCGTATTACTGGAACCGTTATGCGATGATGTAACCGCTGTGTTATTTCCATAAAATCAGCGGTATTCATATTTTTTTAAAAACCTTTTTATTTCAGTGTGTGCAGGAAACCAATGTTATAGAGTTTAAAGAATTGCGCACGCTGCGAGATTTTCTGAGCATAAATTTACCTTAAACCTAGGACTAAGAGATGCTTTTAAGGCGGAAATATTTCCATGGTATGAATTGAGGCTGGAATGTTAAATCTGCAACCAAGGTAGTTCCTAATATCCAAAAGAAAAAGACTTGAAAATTTAAAATAAGGATGAAGGAAATATTATGAATATATGGATTGATTAAATAAGAACACAAACAACCGTAACATGCGGCACAAAATATGGAACATAGTAAACACAATTTTACAAAGATCCACCAACACGCAGAATGTCAATTTTCCAAGGCATTCTTGTTGCCTAGAGACGACTATTCAATAGGATTGATTCAATAGGGAAAGAAAAGAGCTCCCGGAGAGCCTAGTTATCTAGCAACGCGTTCGACTTCGGTGGAAGCGGTCCCGGCTTCGACTCCCGATGGAAGGTGTCGAAGCACTTTTAACATTACTAATTCTACTAGAGAAGGAAAGGTAATTGGCGACTGGATGTAAAATAACCTTGCGTCAGTAGCATCCTAGATCTTGGGAATCACTTGCATATGATCTATTTAAGTAAATATCTTATGGACTAGAAGATATTGACCAAAATAAAACTATGAAATATTGATAACTGCGATGAATTCATGAGGCAACCACTTCAAAATTTTTCTGACACGTAAAAAAACTGCAAATAAGCCCTATAATTGCAACTCCTCCAAGCTAAAACGATGCAAATAAGCCTTCAAAAATAATTTTTGCTCACTGTCTGTTGCGGTGAATTATATCCATCCCACCGATCCTCGGTACATGAACACGCTACGTTTTAGTGAACTTGAATCCCAAATTTCCATGCCGCTGATTTCATTATATCCAGCCGAACACCTTTGCACCACATCAGAGCACCTGTCAAAAGACGTTTTGCTTTTATTGCCATAATCTTAATTCCGAAAAATTCCGTAGACAAGCGATACCCCGATTATGGCGTGACGAAAAAAGTCGAGATTTTTTTTCGGCCCTCGCAAAATCAACGCATATATGTATTAAGCGAAGGTTCCATTCGGACGTCTCCGCGCGTTAAGTAATTATGCGTCATTATCCCTCACCGTCGATTTAGCTACGGCGTTTATGGCTGTATATTTAAAGGCGTGGCTGTTTCCGTTTAGAGACCGGACAAGACGCCCCGTGCCTCTTTCAGACACCGAATTTCTTATGAGTTTGGGAATATTAGTCTCTTTTTTTAAAGCAGGAAAGGATAATTATAGAAGCAATCGTCTCGAAGCTAAGCGCCAAGACTACCACTATCATTTAAGACAACCACTATCTTATGTAAGAGCTCCCAGGTAGCCAAGTGGGCGACGCGTTTCACTTCGGTGAAAGAGGTCCTGAGTTCGATTCCCGGTTGGGACGTGCGAAATGATCTCAGCTATCGAAGCACTTTTAACATTACTGCTACTATCTTATATAGGTAGGTGCTGCGATCAATACTGTACGAAATTTTCTCGCAGGATTGGCAGAAATGTTGTTCTCCTGTTTCGTCACCTGAATAAACTGAGCGTTAAGAAATGAGAGTAAATANCGTTCCTAACGATTTATGAGGTGAATCAGTCGTCGCGTGTTCGGAGAGGAAAAAAACGGACTGCCGTGAGTCATGAGGTGAGCGGGGGTGGATGCTGGCGGCGGCGGAGGGGCGGATGCTGTTTGTTTGGGAGGGAGGCACTCCGCAGTCTCCCCGCAACGTACGTACGACTTCAATCTCTCAAAAAAGGTTTACCTACTCAGAACCTTTAGCTACTTACTGGTGGAGCTTTAACTGGTGTATGTGCCCTCTGCCACACGCGGAAAGGCGGCTTGCAGGGTACATAATAATGATAACAACAACAATAATGGTAATAATAATGATAATGATCACGTCTTTATTTAGGCGTATTTAGTCTAAGGATACCATTCAAAATAACAACAACAACAACAACAACAATAGTGATAATAATAATGTCTTTATTAACCGAATTTTTGAGTAATTAGGACACCATTATTGTTAAGTTTTAAAATCAAACACAAGCCCTAACAAGCATTTGATTCCGGGACCACGGCGTTGCTAGGATAGTAAGCTAACCACTACGTCATCTATGAAGGAAATGTTTCCTACTTGCATTCAACAGGGATTGTTTATGATGAATTCCGTTACTCAGCAACAATCAATAGTTCATATAATATCACAGTATTGAATAAGACTTAAATAAACAAATTAAGAGGATACATTTTCATCTACCTTGTGCCAAAGACAAATTAAAAATATTCAATTCATTAGGAACAATCAGCAGCTTACGTTACTCATATTTAAACGTGAATGGGAAACTTTTTTTTTAACACTTTGATCTTGGAATCTTTCTTCAGAAGGAATGTAAGAACAGCAGCTTGCGATAAGAAAGAGCATTCATCAGTCTACTATCTTTCACATTGTTCTCGGTCTTTGTAAATTTAATCCCTCCGTAATAACGGCAGTTTTACTCGCGCGGAGTCAGTTTCGAAAGTGTGGCCCGAGGAAATTCTTAAGGTAATCTTCGTCTATTGATGCTCAATCCCCGCTTTCCTCGCTAAGTTTCGGGAGAAACTTCTGCGGCCGAAGATTATAATGCGAAAGGGAAACGCCCTTGTTTTCGCGGACGGAAACTTCATTTCGGGGATAACTTATTCCTCTCAGTTTGCAAAGGCTTCTGCTAATCCTCACTTGTTTGTTTAAGGAAATAACTCTGCTAGTTTTTAAAGACGGTTTATTCCGCTGTCATTCACGGAGTTAAAATTGTAGGTAAATTGAAGTATTTTAACTGCTAAATACTGAAACAATTCTAAATTTACTTTGGTAAATTACCTAGGTGTTTTATCTCATCGAAATATTAGGCCTGTCTGTTTGTAAAGTATTCAGCCCGAAAGCCGGTTGGGACCTCATCCCCTCCTCCATCAGCTACGAAGAGCTAGGCGAGGGAAATGAGGCTTACTAGGGAAGGCAAGATGAGGAGTGAGGTAGTTTGCCCTTGCTTTTCTCACTGTGCCAGAATATTATTAGCAGAAAAAGCCCACGTTTGTGAAGCACAATCACTCTATGAGTAATATTTTTCGTGGCATTCGATTGGGAGTGAGGCTTATTAGGCAAAATGAGGAGTGAGGTAGTTTGCGCTTGCTTTCCTCACTAAATAAGAATGCTTTTAGCAAGACAAGTCCACGTTAGTAAAGCACAATGATTCCACGAGTAACACTTTTCGTATCATTAAAAATAAAACAAATTCAAGTCAAGGAGAAACCTTTAATAATGCCATTATTCAGCGTACCTCATACCTAATTAGCTTTCATATCATCACAACCATTAACAGAGACAGTATATATAAGAATCGTCTTTCTTTCTCCCGTACCAAAAGACAAGTAATAAATATTTCATTCGTCAAGATATGGCAGCAGGACCATTGGGCCAGTGTAGAGTTTAAAAAATGTCCCCCTTTTAAAGTTAGTCTTTCGTCTTTGATACAAATGAATTTATCGGTGTAATAACATTAACAGTAATACTATTTGGTCTATTTTTGGGCGAGATTCAGACTAAAAGTCTCCTTCCGCTTAACTCATTTTCTTATCACAGTAGCGGAAAATCCTGTTACTGGAGTATTTGTTTAATAAATTTGCTGTCGTTATTCTGGTCAATTGAATCCCAACTCAATATGGTTTGATCAAGTGGAGCGGAAACTTTGACCGGGGTTATAATTTTGATTTATGAAATCGTAGGAAAACGATTATAATTTACAGTAATTTAACAATAATTTTTGTGCTAAACGGGTCCTTTTATTGGTGTCATCTTTGATTCAC
This sequence comes from Ladona fulva, assembly GCA_000376725.2. Lineage (NCBI taxonomy): Eukaryota > Metazoa > Arthropoda > Insecta > Odonata > Libellulidae > Ladona > Ladona fulva. The sequence goes on from KZ308158.1 coordinate 612,921, forward strand.
TTCTTTCATTAACAGGATATGGGTTAGCAATATAAATTCGCTCCATTCTGAAAAAAGTTTTCACAACACCACACCCGATGCTTTAGTATCAAATTCAGCCGTGATTCAAACTGGGGAGTCAAAGGAGGTACTTCATTATATAAAGGCACAATTAATGTAAATTGTTTCAAATTTAAATGATAGAGTTTCTGTAAGAGAGCTGTGGCCAATTGAGATCGATTGTGGAAAATCTTTATGTTATTCTAACCTTATCTATCGGTATTTATCGAAAATTTCAATACATTGAGTACCGTCATAGAATCAGTTGTATTTCGTACCCTTGTTCAACAATTTCCTGTCTACCCTCGAGATTCTGAAAGCGATAGAAGTATTTACGCAAATGCGATAAACTAATCACGGTATCATCATTGAATTGCCTTTTATGGGGTATTGCACAAAGGGATTTAATTTGAATAGTACCTTTACTATAGAAATAGGGTAATCTCACATATGTTATAGTACCGATTTTGATACGACTGGAATTGGTACTAGCTTGGACTGGATTACTTGCAGATGTCGCTGCAGAATGTACTTTCTGCTCCTTTTTTGCAGGAACTTTTTATTTACTTGCACTATGCGACTTAAATAAAGGTATTGTAGTGAAACAACTTCAGACCTTGAGGAGAAAGATGTCTCTCCAAGCATAACAATCTCATCCATCATATCCTTTAATATGATTATCGTGCACGGTAGCTTCATTCACTTATGGAAGTGAAATATTCACATAGTCAGCTTCTATGTCTATCCATCGCTTCTGTGCGTTGAAGGAACACCTTTTTCTCTACGAGATAGGCTACGGCGGCACTTGACAACCTCAACCGTGACGTGATCTCTCACTTCCCAAGGTTACCATGGCGGCAGCATCACTCAGATCAACGTACGAATTATGATTCATAGGAGTAAATACTCCGGAGAGAATCTCCTTAGCGAAAAGTCTTGGGTAAAAAAACGGGATGAGACACGAGATGTATGTTAGTAACTCTACTTGACATGATCTGACCTATGGCATTATAATTGGCTTATAACGTTTTTATGAGCTGTGGAAATTATAACCTTACCAATGAGTCCATACTCCTGACACAATGTCTAGAGAAATGGATTTTTTTATTTGTTTCATAGTACAGGATGGAGGAAAATGTCTTTCGGAGTCGCGTTAATTACCCAATAGATGGTCAATAAATCTTGGTTAACATAGCTAAGCATTGAAATTCTAATAAAGCCTTGTCATAAATTATGTTCATAATTTTAAATAATAAAAATAAATCATTAGTTTGTAATAAATGCGCATTTCGGAAAAAAATGTCTCCATTCTCAAGGGTTCCACAATGAGATATCAGATTACTGGGAATTGCCCTATGCGCATTTCGGAAAGACTAACTCCATTCTCAAGGGTTCCAGAATTGGACAAATGGAGCGTTTTTAAGCTTTAATTCATTAACATCCTTGTTCCATTTTCTTTTCTTTCACTAATGATTGAGATGATGCTTTACAAATGTAAAAATGTGATGTTATCAGTACAGAGTAAGTGGAATAGAATCGTTGAAATGTAGATTAGAGGTAGATTCATTTATTTGTGTGAGTTATTTGGTATGAATTATTGAACGCGCAGTATAATGGAATCCTGAGTACAATTTTATTCTTAATATCAATGCGAAAGCGTGTTCGTCTCAAATTTCATCTCATTCGAGTGTTATTTTTGCCGAAACGAAACATTTTGTAATCAAACGGGTATCCTTCCCCAGTTCAGAAGAAATTAATTTTAGATCATGATTGCCTCGCAATAAAGGCAATTTGCTCGCGTTTTCAAACTACGTTTAAGAAAACGTATTACATGGTTTACGCACGTAGGAAATTGATATTCGGAAATCCATGAGGAAGTCTGGTAATTGGCATCGAAATTACTCGAATTGCTCACTGTTTTCCTTGAAGCTCCCACTGCTGTCCAATGAGTTTAACATCAAGGAAAAAGTTTCCTTTCACGTACGCATTCTACGTCCATGCAAAACGCGTTCCTCGCGTGCTCCCTAGCTTCTGTTATGCGTAACGTGTCATACAGGCACGTCCATTTGCCACGAAAAATAAAACTTTTCCGGACGGTAATTAAATGATTTGCAATTGAAATGCTGTGGCACGGACATTTTTCCGGAGAAAGTTCCCGGCGATGGAGAAAAGTGACTGCGGCTCGCTCACTCAAATTCCATTTTATCCATCCTTTTGTTCGCTAATAGCACGGCGGTCTTTGGAGAAGCGTGACGCTTCGGAAGAGGCAAAGTAAGGCTAATTATTAACGCGAGACCGGGAGAAAGCTAAGCGTTTGCACTTGTTCAGCTGAAGGCACTCTCGAGGAAGAGTGACGTTATCTGGGAAGAGGATGAAAAAACAGGTCCCTCAAGTATGTGATGAGGTAGGCGCAAAAAAATCTCCGGGATGTAACTTCGGAAGGAGTTGGGAATTCCTCCAAAGTGAGTTATGCCATCGAGAGCGGCGCGAAGTTCTTCAAGATGGCGCCAGGCGTGAGTCAGGAGAAAGAAAAACAAAGGAAGGTAGGAATGCGTGGTCGAAAAGTTTTTCCTCCCGGATTTTTTCGTTCGCGAATATTGTTTCGCCCGCCCCGTGGGCGTGGAAACTGTGAAGAATTTCCGCCGCGTGGGTTGGCTTTTTTTCCTTTTTCCGATACTTCCAAAGACGTTCGAAGTCTGGCGATTAATTTATGCCAATTGCACGGACCTTCCTTGGAAGTCTGACCTTGAGGCTCCCGAAAAACGTCGAAAGGGTGAGTGAATGCCCTATAAAAAATAAGGGGTGGTCGGAGTTCGGGAAGTGGGTTGGATGTGAGGAAATTTTTGCGATAAAAAGGCGAAAGTTAAAATTAAGTTTCCGTCGATTTTTCATACCGCTCTTTGGCACGATTTCCCTCATATGAGAATTCATATTGTCTAAATTTCTATACCCTTAAGTTTTTGGAAGAACTTCCAGAAGAGGTTTATGAGCATGCCTGAGATAAGTTGATGAAATCGTGAGTAGTATTTTCTTGTGGTTAGAGTGTTAGCCTAGCAACACCGGAATCCCGGGTTCTTATCCTGGTTAGGGTATGGTTGTTTATTTTCGTGTATTAAAAAAAGTTTAATTGTAAGAGTGGTCACTGAAGACCAAGATTCCCCGAATAAAGACGTTACCATTATTATTATTATTATTACTATTTCTATTATTAT
>KZ308158.1:616236-632778 GCA_000376725.2 Ladona fulva
TCATTCACATCATCGGTATCATCATCATCATCATTATTATTATAGTATATTGGATATCAGTAGTACCATTCATACTGTTAGTTTCATGATGGACTTATTTATATTATAATTATTTATACTATATTTTCTTAATGAAGTTTTCATACTTGTTGGCTTATTCTCGTTTTATCGTTGATTAAAATTCATAAGAGAGAGATCACTGACCAAGATTATCGAAGATATAATGCAAGGAAAAGAGAGGGAAATTAAATAGATATAGAATATTGAAAATACATGAAGGGTGGGATAAGTTATCGATAAATAAAAGTAAGGGCTGTGAAGTGGAGAGTTTTAAGACAAATGAACCTGTTTTACCGTATAAGTTTGATTGCGATGAATTGGATTTCCATGACTAAGATCAGTTTTAAACTTTTCTTATCACTATATTGCACTGAATCTGACTGGTGGATTGATTAATTAGCTTTAATTTAGCTTATATTACCAATTTTCGCTTGACTTCATTATTGATAAATCCTTGCCATTGAAGCCTGAACAAAGACTTCGTATTATTAATTTTCATTTCGAGGTATATTATGTCAAATGTTAAACCGTGGAAGATATTTAAAAGAATTAAGGTTTCAAAAAAGTAATACCGGCATTTTACTCTTATTTTCTGAGGTGTTTTCGCAGCGCAACTTTCTCTTCTATGAATTTTAAAGGAACTAGTTTCAAGGAAATTAGCCATTTAAGCTATGGAACAAATCATCAAGCCGTTTTTGGAGACTCTATAGGCAAGATTGATTTGATAAAGCATCTGTCCGGACAGCGGAAGATTCCAGGTTCGAGTTCCGGTCCCGTCTGACATTTTTCATGTCCCTTTTTCCTTGGTATTATTCCTAGGTACATACATGCCTGAACTTGCAAAGTTACCTCTACCCCTTTCCTTGTGAATTAGTTTCAATTTATGAAATCCTATCCCAATACGAATTTTAGAGATGGATGAGATGTTAGGGTAATTTCAGCGAGTTCATTCTCCATAGTTTCATTGGCTTGCTAATGTTCGTATGTACTATCGTTTCGTAAATCATAGCTCTCAGCAATTTAAGAAACTCACCTCGTAAAACCCATCGCTTAAAAATCTTACGTGGCAATATTAAGATAATATTTTCGTCTTAAACGCACCTCGAACCGTCAAGAAAAACGTGTGGAAGCCATATTTAAGCAGAATTCCTGCTCTTATTCACACGACGTTTATTATGGCCTTAGGCAGTCTTTTCAAATTTGCTACTCGTGAGAACCGCTTGATTATACCGTTCCAGCATAGAAGTGTCCTCTTTCGGGCGGGCTCTGGCACACTCCGGGTGCCTGAAGTCGCTTTAGGCTAGGAGGTGATTGTTTTTGATGGTCCGTGAAAAATGGCGGGATTATGATATATTAAGTCGGAAGCAGTATTGAGTTGAAACTCGATGCAAAGTGGTATGAAATGTGGAAAGGACGGTTTGGGTTGGTGGTTAAGGTTCAATATTTAAATTTGTCACTTTTGAATGTATCTTATATGCAAAGTGAAGAAGATTAAGATCTTCTTTCGATGAGTCCATCGTTTACCCTTCAGTATGTTTCGTTATAATTTGCTCAAAATGTTATCTACATTTGGCAAAAAAAAACCAAGTCTGGGCATGTTTTTATGACTCCGCGTTTGAATAGAGAAATAATCTATTTATATTTTTGAGTCTTAGTTCATTATGCTGTTGCTACTTTATTTGTTTTGCGAAAAACCAGTTTCCTTTGAATAATATGTTTCCTTATTTAGTGTGTTGAACCCAGATTATGTCCGTGAAAGAAACTCACGCAATATTGCATCGGTTTTTTTTCCTAGAAATGTTTTTCTTTACTGTCGGATTTTTAATTATCCCTGGACCCTGGACTGGATTATAATTTACCCTGTACTTTGTTAATTCATTACAAGCTTAGTTAAAAACCAATATAACTAATTTATACCCTAAATTAGAGGTAACCCTATAGTCTTTTTGTGGCATGTTTTTTCACTGGTGCAAACAAAGAACTAAACTCACCCTGAAGAAATGTCTAAAACAAGATATATAAAAAAGGGCACTTTTTTGCGAGTCGCGGATTTTTCGCTATGTATGAAACGCAGTTTTATCTAGAGGTGCACAATAGCTGTCTGAGTGTGGTGGGCTTTGTAAAATTTCCGAATATGAATTATCGACGTACAAGTTTATTTACATAAAATTTATATCTCACGGGATCTCTTCGGAAGTAACTGCAATTCCTTTCATCATCTCATCTCTGTGATTATTTTATGGAAATTCTATCTCTTTTGATTTTACCATTAAACTCACTATTTAGCGCGTCCTAAACGTCACGTGTAAAGGTTGTTTTGATAAATTCCGTTTCCTTGTTCAGAAATACGACTAATGGGTAACCCATGTAACGAAGAATCTTCCTAATCTGCGATAATTATATTTTATGTACGATTCAATTTTCGAAATAAAAAAAGTCCACTTGTAATTAGATTTTACACATTTTTCATTAATTCAATGTTAATTACGAGGTTACGTCTGGGAAAGAGACTGTCGGCGAAGTGTCTGTCTCCCAAATGTCTAGCCATGTGCTCCTTCGCAGTTTGCCATATATCGCCGCCTCACGGGCAGCTCGCAGCTAAGTGGGCTTAACTGATTCCACTTAGTGAACGTCATTAGAAATGTTCCGCGGTTTTCGACCTTGCTGCCTCACTCGGTATTTCCTTCCCTGCGCCCGTGTGTTTCTTTCTCCGTTTATGCGTTCTTGTACGCTTTTTTTGTGAAACCTCGCTGGTTCTGGAATTAGAACGCTTGGTGTTTACACCATCTGCCACACGCCAATAGGCAGCATGCAGAGTATTTATCTAGATGTAGATTTAATATGCTAGCCTAGTAAAACCCTGGTTTAAATCATGGTCAGTCATGGTTGTTTGCGTTGTATTGATTTGTGTTATGTTATGTTATTTTGAGAGTTGATTATAAAAGTGGTTTTGAAATACTGAGGTTAGAATTCCTCTGAAATTAAGTTTTCATTATTATTGTTATTATTTAGAGGTGTTTTTGGAACTTTTCTTGGATTTATTTTCGAAATTAAACAAGATATAATGCAAGGAAAAGAGAGGGAAATTAAATAGATATAGAATATTGAAAATACATGAAGGGTTGGATAAGTTATCGATAAATAAAAGTAAGGGCTGTGAAGTGGAGAGTTTTAAGACAAATGAACCTGTTTTACCGTATAAGTTTGATTGCGATGAATTGGATTTCCATGACTAAGATCAGTTTTAAACTTTTCTTATCACTATATTGCACTGAATCTGACTGGTGGATTGATTAATTAGCTTTAATTTAGCTTATATTACCAATTTTCGCTTGACTTCATTATTGATAAATCCTTGCCATTGAAGCCTGAACAAAGACTTCGTATTATTAATTTTCATTTCGAGGTATATTATGTCAAATGTTAAACCGTGGAAGATATTTAAAAGAATTAAGGTTTCAAAAAAGTAATACCGGCATTTTACTCTTATTTTCTGAGGTGTTTTCGCAGCGCAANTTATTGTTATTATTTAGAGGTGTTTTTGGAACTTTTCTTGGATTTATTTTCGAAATTAAACAGAAAAAAGCTAATTTAACGATCAGAGTAGATGGTGAAAAACTAGAATAGGTATAATTAATCAATTTTGGCTATACTTGGTGAAACTTCTACATGATTAGTTCAAAGAAAACACAATTAAACTCACGGACTGTGTCAGATCGTAGTTTCTTTGAACTGATTGTAAAACTGATAGATAATTTTTCTTACTTGGGAAATGTTCTTTCTTGGGATGGGAGGTGTACAGATGAGGTTCGAAAAAGAATAGCATTGTCCGAGGAAGCTTTGGTGAAACTAAGGGAACTAGATATAAGAATCAGGAAAAGATTGGTAAAATCTTTGGTGTGGAGTGTTTCGCTAAATGGGTGTGAAACGTGGACCTTACGATAGGAGGGCATCGAAAGATTAGAGGCATTCTAGAAGGCGTGGAATGGAAAGGGTGTTGGGTTGCTAGAAAAACAAACGTAGAGGTACTAAAGGTGGTTGGGGAAGAGAGTGTTTTAATCGAAGTAATTAAAAGTTGACAGAGGAAATGGGTGGGCAAAATATTGAGGGGAAAGGGATTGCTGAAGAATGTTATTGAGGGATGAATACAAGGGATAAAGCAGAGGAAAAGAAAGAGACAAACTTTGTTAGATGACAGAAAGGATGGGGTTGGTTACCGGGAGGTGAAGGAAATGGCGATTAGTGGAGAATATTAGGGCACATGAACCTACCGAAAGGTAGAAAACTTATAAATGAAACAGAAAAATGAGAATTGATGGGTCAGCAAAGTTAGTTTTGTACGAAATGAATTTTCCATCGATCTTTCGAAATAATCCGTCCTTGTATTTCATTCGATCAATCCATATCAGAGCTGAGGGCGACTTCGACGCATCATGAATCAATTTACTCCTGTCTGCGTGTTCTCAAGGGAAAGACTGTCAGAGATCGAATTGACATTCACTTAGTTTTTCGGAAAATTGATTTGTTCTTTTACTACCCGTATTCTATGGAAAGCTCCGACTGAGGGAAAATTCTGTCGAGATTTAGAATCATATGGTAGACTCATTTTGACTCCTAAAAGTTTTGAATTTTTCTCGTTCCGTAGATTTAGACTCGGTTTTATTAGATGATGGGAGTTATTTAAGACAGTGATTCACATGCTGTGTGTTGGAAATAAGAGTATTCTTATATACACACGAGCGTACATACATATTTATTTTGGTGTAAGATAGATGGAAGTTTATCTTTAATTTACTTTTCTTTGATCCTTTTTTATGTCTGTGATGATCTTAAATCTACTAAGGTATGAGTGACACTGGCTTTTTTTATCTTGATCCTTATTGAAGGTTATGGAAGGTAATGTTCATAGTCTCATGTGCTACGCTTATGTGAACCACTTAATCTCAAAATGATTTGACTGAGTGAGGAAAAAAAGGACCAACTATCTCACTCCTCATCTTGCCTACTAGGTGGCATTCCATCTTTTGGGCTGTTGAGGCGTAAGGTTGAGAGTTTACGCGAACCACTTCCTCTCGTAACATGTAGGCTCAGTGCGGAAAACAGGGAAAAACTACCTCACTCCTCATTTTGCCTATTAAGCATCATTCCCTCCTTTCGTATTTTGTTACCTGAAGCTGAAACGTCTGATATTCAAAATCGGCCTCCCGACTGAACACTTTACATATTGGTTTTATTGAAGAATACTCATCGTTTAATACTATCAGCTTTTCCATACGTACATTGTTTTGACTCGTAAGTATTGTTTAATAAATTGTAATTTCTGAAGGTATTGCTTCGATGATGTAGGCTCTAATTTGCTTTAATTGTAGGACATTCTGTAATAGCCACGTATTAAAATGTATTTGATTGTATTAGTAGCTAAGCAACACAAAAAAATCGTCATTCTCGAACATTTTTTTTCTGCAACTCTCTTTTTTATCGAGTTTCGTTCCTTCCTCATTACCGTTGGGGTTCGAACCAAGGTCTCCAGGCAGCAAATCCCCCTCCCATTTTGAAGTGCAATTTCTTCGGTCCACTTCACGGACTACCTCTCCACGTCTGTCTTTCCTCTCCACATCCCGCCACTTTATTCTTGTTAGTCCCCGCCGCCTGGACCTCTCAAATTCCTTCCCTCATTATCCTACTGGGACTTCCTTTCCTCTAAAAAGGATGACTATTACTACAGTGGACTGGTGCAAATGCCTGTCGCGCAAGCTAGCAATTTATTCGAGTGTCCATTTTTTGTAACCTTTCCGGAATAAGAGGTTTTATGCGAAGCAAAAGCCGTTGGCGCTAAGTACTCCTCCTGCTGTATCTCTTTTAATTAGCTGACCTCTTGGATGATCTAACTCCTGCTTTCGTATTTTGTTTCAGAGAATGCGCTTAATTTGTCACTTGGTGCAGGTAATAAAGGAAGAGACAGAAGAGAAAAAAATTACAATTTATCCTTAACGCTTTACGTACTATGTACTTACGTAAGAATGCAGTTGAAGCAAGGGCACATCAGAAACTATTCTATATCCGTATCTACATTAACATCCTGCAAGCTGCCTTGATTTAAAATTGCAAAGATATAATATCCATAAGTACTAACTCTGGTGTGTATAAACTAGCGTGCAGAGGTTGTAATACAATTTATATAGGACGCACCAACAGAAATGTTTTAAATTATACACCTACATCCAAAAACTCCCCTGCAAGCCTCCTTTAGACGTGGGGCAGTGGGTGTAAAAATATGCAGCGGAGGTGATGATATGACTGAGAAGGTTAAATATTGAGGACGGAATCCGGTTCAGACAATGTAGTTCTGTGAACTGTGTAGGACATTAAAATATCCCATGGCAAGACGAAATTGGCAGTGAATGTAACTCTTTCTCCATTCCTCATCTTCTTTGACATTTTCCTATTCCTCTACAACTTCTTCATTTTATTATTCCTGTTGCCGCATTCCCTTCTGGAGTGTAGTCTTTGGCAAATCTCGCCTCTCGTATATTTCTATCTTATTCTATCTTTACGTAAGGCGTGATTCTGTTCAATGATTCAAAGATTCTTTTTGAGGGAATGAGGGGTTGGTACCCTTCTTTAGAGTTTAGTGTTTTCGTTCATGGAATGGGACGCTTTGGTGGATTAGTTGAGCGAAAACTTTCATTGAATTGATTAATTAATATCATATATATCATCGGTCCCAATATAGGCTTTTATAATTTTAATCTGCTAGCCTACTTTAGCTCATTGCGATACTATAGGCGAAAGTCCATACGTTCTACAACTACATCTACATCAATACCCTACAGGCCGTCTTTCGGCCTGTGGCAGGGGATGTAGACACCGGATCGGTGTCCACAAGTCCGTACCTTCAACGCAATAAGTCTATAGATCCCACTTTTTGCAGCAATCATTACGGAAAGGCCTTCTAGATGTTGTTATTAAGCGAACATGGTTTGGTAGAAGTAAATAAGAGGTATATATTTCCTTTTCTATTTATGTTATGCCCGAAAACAAATTATATACAGGTGCGCACCCAAGGAGGGTGGCTGACGGACCCTCCCCCAACAAAGTTTCTACAAGTACCTATTTATTCAGAACGAAACTCTCAAAGTTTTAATCAATGAATATTTGGTCGCATAAAACATTTCTTTATAGGTAACACGTTCTTATGACGAGAACCAACCAGTTCTTATTACAACGTATATAGGAGGTTATTGGAGTGCATAAGTTAAGCGAAAATTCTGGATGCACCCCTGCTGATACATATCATGTTTGTCAAGATGTAATTATAGGAACGAGATGGGCGTTTTTTGGCCATTCTTCTAAATTAATGTATCTGTCCACAAAGAATGGAAGGAGTTAAAAAGCTCTCTGCACACATGATATTTCTTATTTCTTCTATCGTACGTTCCCCATCTTCATCCTCTCGGTAGACGGGTGTGAACGACCTGGTAACCAAGGCCTTATCTCTCACCCCGCCTGTAGAGAAGAGTTGTTTATCCAAAGAGTTGGGCGACGCGTTCATAGAATGAGCCTCTGGCTGTGTAATACGTGTTTTTTCCTTACTTCTCAATGTGCACAGCGCGAGGAAAAATGCTTCATAAGAGATTTGCGCCGGATCTGAAACAAAAAAAAGGGCGGGAAAGAGTAAAGGGGACGATGGGAAAAAATGGCGGACATCTCCCGCGCTTAGTTGATACAACTCCCGCAGAGGGCAAAAAAAGTCATTCAATCATCGCAGCTGTTGAAAGGGAGCTGGCTTCGATCAACGACTGGGTTTTTTTTTCGCGAAAGGAGTTTACTGATCGATGATTGGTTGCGCCCCTCTCTCTTTTTATTCCATTTCTTCTTCCGAGGCGTGGGATTAATCCTCTGCTTCAATCGATCGGTTTTGATTGGAACGGAATGGTTCTCCATTCCCGTCTTCGCGCTTTCTTTGATTCCGTACGTAACTCGGGTCGCGTCCCCATTCGGAACGGGCGCATTTGACTTCGCGGACGCTCCCAACAGAGGGGTTTCTTAGAACGGGCGTCAAAGGAGAGGTTTTTTTCTCCGTCAGGTGATTAGCTACACAAGTATCGCAATGGACTCGTATACGAGATTCACAATAGGGTCCCTTTGCTCTCCTCACGGACTCTAAATACTTTCGTGCTTTTTGCATCTGTGATCGCTCCCTTTTCCTCCCTTATTTGTTCGAGTTGGATTTCATTGAGCGCGATTTCAAATATTTGCCGATTGCTTTGTGGAGCTCATTGCGCATTGTTTGACATGTATACGTTTTCGCAAGTTTTCTTTCTTGATTATCGGAACGGCTTTGAGAAACCACATGAGAATTTCTTTTCCAACAAATTGGAAGGTGTGTTTCTACGTTTCAAAAGATCCTCTCTTTGATTCTCTTAATGGTAGGTTCTTATCGATGTGAATGATGTTGATAATAATAATAATAATGTTAATAATAAAAATAAACATCTTCATTGAAGGGCGATATAATGATTGTTGATTGGTAAGCTTTTCTATCATGTGCTTTCTTGCAATTAAAATTTGCATTCCAAGTTTTAAATACGTTCGTTCTGCTAATTTGTACATTTCTCTCTTGCAGGTGAGTGACTCGCGTTATCCTGGCATTTAATGGTCAAGGATGACCGCTGGTGCCCCACGAGTATGCCTACGTAGGCGTTTTCTCGTTGGCCAAAGCAGCAAAAAGAAAAGCTTAGGTAAGCAAAGTTTTTTGTCGCGAGAATTTTCACCTGCACACCGAAACCACGGGCGTGCGATCTAATAGACGAAAGCGGCTGCTGATTATTAAAGCAAGCAGAGACCGACTGTGAGAATCGTTTCGCACTTTCCATCACTTTCACGAAAGAAGAAGCTGAAAAAATTTCTCTCTTAGCGAGACTCGAACCCTATACCTCGGCGTAAATTAAACTATCGAGCGTTTCACGTTTTTTTTCGCGAAATTCTAAGTCACCAGCACCTTTCTGCGAATGTCCACATGTCTAGAAAGCAGCTGTATCTGTGAAATTTTAAGTTACCGTTTGATGCTCGAAGCTACCTAATTTGATTCATGTTTCCTTTCTCCTATTTTGTGTACCAGTCACAATTCCTTACTTATAATTTTTATTATGCCTAAATATAAAGATAATAACATGACGATTTAGCAATCATATTTACAGTTTGAATCGATGAAAATGGCTTCCGAATATCCAGTGGTATTTATATCATCAACGGCGTTGAAACAATTGAATAGAGAATTGAAGAGGCAAATCAGTATTACACTCGGAAGTATATTAATTCCATGGTTGACCTTTTTTCACGAATACCGATATAATTTTTATCTCATTATGACACATTTGCTATATTTCGCTTCGATACAAATATCTGTGTTGAATTCTTCCATTTGTTGAATCGTACGTCCCATAAACGGAAATCCTGCGATTGCGGGATANAAAATATTCTATTGTTAATCTAGTCTTGAAATAAGTTGTTTTATCATCATCAACATTATCATCATCATCATTATTTTTATTGTCCTTGCTGTTGTTGTTATTATTGTTGATATTATTAAGCTGTGTTGTTATTGCCTTTGTTATTATCGTTGTTGTTGTTTCTCTCTCTCTCATTATTGTTATGTAATGCTTTACAAAATGTATAATTACAATAATGAAATTAGGATTTATTATTCTTATTTTTACCTTTCCATTAAATATTTACCTCTTCCTGGAATACATATCTGAACACCAATTAGTGATAGTTACAAGGTTTATTCAATATTAACTTATTTCCCTTTTTCAAATTTTTTCATGTTGTATCGCTCATGAAACTGCAGGAAGCCGAAACCTGTAGGTTTCTCTTATCAGAGCCTCGCATAGTATGTTTGGCGCCCGGTGACGTTTCTATGGTTCCCGTTTATAGTTTCATATTATTTAGAAGGAAATGGCTCGGCGGAAAGGCCCTCCGATCTTCTGCAGCGTATGTCGGCGCGGCTCTTTCTCTTATAACTCTCCGATGAGAAGTGTAACTCGTGAGCATGAGAAATTTCGCTTTCGCAATATAATCAAGTAAAAATAACCCACAATCCTTTCCTCGAATGGCTGCAAGTCGGGTTGAGACCTTATGCAAAGAAAAGGTTTCATCTTTCCTTAATATTCCCTTTTATCCAGACGTTTCATTAGCCTACCTTCTAGGATTTCTCAAACACCACCACCTTTGACTCGCACAACGAGTATATTTCAGTGTTTAAACGCGCAATGGCAAAAATACCTCACCGCTCTCCAACCTTTTACGATACCATCCCTCAACGACTTTGTTTCCGAGAACCAGAAGATAATCCTGGGCGCCGAGCGGGGAGCGCATTTCATTTTTTTCCGGAGATGACGTATCATAGAGGAGGAGAGAGTAATGGTTTTAAATTGCCTCCCTTCACCTTGCCATCCCGCGATAATTTGCTCCGCCCTTCATTATAAATTCGCCTATCTTATTACGTTCCCCGATGTATAAACCGTTCTGGGCGTAACCGTAGGGAAATAACGAGTTATAAAATGCGCTCCAATGAAGGCCGTCCTTTATTCCTTCCCGAGAATGATCTCCGCTCCAGCATCCATCAACTCTCGGAGGAGCGTCCCGGGCCTTTAAGCCGGGACGCCAAAGAGAAAGGAGATCTTTATTTCTTCGCTTTGCGATGCATATCTGCATCCCCACACTCGCATTGCACGTAATTGCATTCCTCCATTACGGCTGACCTCTCTCTCTCTATGCCGCTTTTCATGACCCGTTTCCTTTTATCTCCAATGGGATGCTTTTTTCCTCCCCTGTCTCCCATCTTCTCTCTGCATCTCCGCTGTTGTATATCTTCGCTTCTGGTTTCATTTATTTTCCTGTCGCAAGTTCTTGCCGTAGATATTCCGCTGTCTTCCACAGTAATAATCATAATCATAATGGCCTATTCCAGCCTTCTGACCAATTACGATATTTATAAATTCTTAAGCGCCCCTTCCTTCGTAAGAGTTCGAATATACTAAATACGTTAAACTTTCATGTGTAAACGATAGGCTGTTGCGTATATCAGGCTTCATTATCCTTTTTTCGGGTCACGATCACCCAAAAGTGACTAATAAGATTTTTCGGGTTAGTGGTACATAGAATAAACTCCCGCTTAAGAGATGTGAAAAATAGCGACATGACTGGGAATCGAACCCAGGTCTCCCACTTTCCGTGTGGAAGAGACACGGGATGGTAGTTAACTGGTTAGAATACCTGCCCGGAATGTGGGACACCTGGGTTCGAGTCCCGGCCATGTCGCTACTTTTCACACCTGTTATTCATTAATCGTGAGCGCATTGTATTCCTTGGGTTATTGTTAATGTTATTCCGTTGGGTTTCAGCCGTACAGATAGTTCGTGCTAAGTTATGCATCCTTCCCTAATTCTTGCGAACTCCCGCTTATCCGTGGATGGATTATCCGTGCATGATATTGTATAATTCACCGAAATGAGTATTTTCGCCTTCTAAAGAAAGTAGGAATTGCGTAATACCTTTTCTTGTGACAGCAGAAATATGACTGCAATGAAATTGTCGCTGCTAAGAAGATTTTAAGAAAACTCTTAGCGAATCAATGAAACGAATGATAATAACGGAATATGTGTGCAAAAGATAATGAATCGTTAATTTACATCCATTACGAATATTGTGGTTGCTCCTCTAAAGGCCATGCCTTGTCGCTAGGGGCGATGCTTAGGTGTTGCAGTTCTTTATTTACATCTTTCTGCGAAGTATTTATGAACGTCAGAAGAAATTGAAAAGGAAGTTTGGATTATCCCAGTTTTCCGATTATTCTTTCATCCGTTACCATAGCACTCACGCGGTTCCATTTTCGTCGCTATCGTTATCTTAATGTCAATCTCCTCTTAATTTTGAAACTCGAGTGGGACACTTGAGATTATCGAATGGGTCACTTGGTGACCCGCTGGTCATAGGTTGTCGACTCCTGGTGTATATCCTTCTTGATTCAAAACTCAGGACTTCTTTGACTGTGTTGTAGTTAAGGCAGGGGGGGCGATATTATGGCACGTTTGCCCAAAAAGCATTCAAGAGGATCCTTATTTATTTTATCATTGCTTTATTATTTTCAGATAAACTCGAAGAAAACGTAATCTCCAGAATGCTGAAGATACTTGTTAGCTTTCGAGCAAGTTCTTTGTTTTTGAGCTTCGGAAGAATGCCCACTCTGACAATCGCTAATACTTTATAATTGCCGTTGGTTAAACATGATTTGAAGTTTAAGTCACTTTTCCATCTTTCTTCCGTTTACTTAAGCTCTTAGAAACTTCCCGCTCCTTGGAATTGCCAACCGTAAGACTCCGTACTTTGCCTATGGTGATGAGAAATGGGTCAGATAGTCTCTCCATTCCAATCGCACTGTAAGTTTTCGTTAGACTTTGGTAGTTTCTCTCTCGAACTCTGAGATAATCCCCCCAAAGTCGACGGGGGAATCAGAGTTTAGTAAACGCATTCCGGAGAAGATCGTTTGCTTCCCCGACAGAAGAGCTTGGTTTCCAATTTCGTTTCTCTCCTTTCAGTGGCTTATGTAATCATCTTTAACCTATTCGTTAATTTCTTCCTCTTTTTATGATCCCCAGTATTATATGAGTACAAACTGAAGTACCCGTGGATTCTGAACGGGGAAAATATGAGAATGCATGAGTTCGGATTCAACATTGGAATTAGTCGTCAGTGGAACGGTTTGTTTACAAACTCAAAAATTTAGAACAATTTCGTTTAAAATAATGGCAGTAATAATAATGATGATAATAATAATTATAATAATGATGATAATACTATTGTAGTAGTAGTATTGTTAAAAGTGCTTCGACAGCTTAGGTCATTTCGCACGTAGGCCCCCACCGGGAATCGAATCCGGGACCGCTTTCACCGAAGCCGAACGCGATGCCCACTTAGCTAACCGCGATAATACTATTAATGATAATGATAATAATGGTAATAACAATAATGATAACAATAATAATAATGACAGCAACTAAAACAATAATAATAACACGTCTTTATTAAAGGGAGAGATTGAGACTTAATAAATTTGGAGAGGGTACATTTGTAGAAGATGTAGCCCATGCTATGCGTCCTCCCTGTTACACGACCGCTCTGATATTGCGAGGAAGATCAGGAAAATAGATGCTAGAACAAACCGATTCAAGTATTCCTTTTTTCCGCGAACGATACGCGATAAGTAATCGATTACGTAAGTGGATTCGATGTGCATAAACCCCCTGCCGCACGCCCCAAGGCCACTTGCAGGGTACATACGTAGATGTAGATGAATATCCTTAATGAAAGATCCGGCAGTAGGCTAGTTTGCACTTTAGCAGAATTGGTATTCTCCGCAAAAAATCATCGAAAGGAACCCGTTTTTTCCTTTGGAAAGAACGGTTTTCTATAACAGCCTTTCTGTCGTGCGTGTTAAGTTTAACATTGTCTAAAAACTTGTGAGGGAAATGAAATCGCGAGATATTTTCAATGAAAATGGACGGCGCCTTCCCTCCCGTCGTGAGTATCGTATCTTACGACCGCTCTTTTCCATTTCCTTTCCATTCCCGTGGAGAATTTCCTCCCCTGAGTGACGTTCTGATTCCCTTAAAGAGATGCGAACCGCGCGCCCGAGTTAACCCCGACGGCGAAAGTGGTCGGATATCTTCGCGCGATTTTAAAGGGGAAATGCCCTTCGATCATTCATTTGGGCAAAAGGCTCGCGTAGAAATGGTCCATTTTCTCCCCTCGATGGTACATCCGCTCCAAGAGAGCAGATAAGCGACTGCTACAAAGTCCGATGGAATATGTGTGTGTATATTCGTTGTGAAAAGAGTTTTTTTTTCCGAGTCAGACCCCGAGTGTGCCGCAATAATTTTCCCCGATAAGCCGCCCGTCTCCTCCGCCGTTTATTTTTCATTTTTTTGCGGAAAAGGCTACTGATAGCTGAATTTTGATCGGGATGCCCCACTTTGCACCTGTGCCTACCATCCTGCGGGGCTGATTAAAATGTTCTCGTGAATGAAAGCGGAGTGGATTTGAAAGAAATGTTTTCCGATTGCTTACACTGGTTTTTTGTTCGATCTGCGGTTGGTGTGTAGATGAGGGTTTTTCAGCCGTGGAAGGAATGTGAATTGGAAAGGATGGTAGCCTGTTGTGATTACGTTGGAATTGGAATATATTTTTTGGTTGATAAGAACATACTTGCAGCTGAGGCCTTAATATCGGAATCTTCTTTCGTATCGACTGCTTTGGAATGACGTTCGCCGTATATTTTGGTCGGTTTCTCATAGCAATAATTATTCCATATGGGTCAATTGGTTGGCAATTAGTTCTCTGAGACTACCCTTGACCGATAATGATTAACTGAAGCATCGTCCTTTCCTGTAGACAGCTCCGTTAATAATGATAGTAATGCGAATTTATTCGGGTGTTATTGAAGCTATCAAGTCTGTTCGTATAAGTCCCTTCGTCGTATGAAATTTAAAAGAGATGGCATTGAAGAATACTACTTTGTGGGTTTAAAAACTTAATTTTGCTTTCTGGAAAATATACATCACAGCAGTAAAACAGCCACAAGAAGGCGGGTATGAAAAACCTGAGTAACCTAATGAAGGTTACCTAGATAACACTGATCGTCTCAGAAAATGTGTCAGTCAAACTATGTCGGCCACACGGTAAACTGGAGCTATGCCAAACTTGAATGTTTAAGAATAACTTTTATTTTATTGTGGTTTTTAGAGTTATTCCATCTCTTATTGCTTAGATTCAAATTGCAAATAATTTAAATATAAGATAAAACGTACTCGTGTGCGAACGGTGGATGACTTGCATCAAAAGTCTCCGTTGATTATACTTACCCTTGTTTTAAATGGAATTCAATGCAAAACAAAGTCAAATATAACGTCAAATGTAAATGTTGTGAACGTAACTTTATCCTGAAACGTGCTGATGCTCCTTACAATAAAGTAATGGTTAGATCTAAGAAGGGACTAGGAAGTCTTAATGTCGCCCTTTAATAAAGACATTATTATTATTGTTGTCGTTGTTGTTGTTATTGTTGTTGCTGTTTTGTTGTTGTTATTATTACAACTTTGTTGTTGTTATTATTAAAACGGTTATAAGGTATCAGTCACTTTCCCCGAATGTCAAAGATGCCTAGTGGGGCATTTTAGTAAATGTATTTATAAACGCCTACTTTAGTGAAAGCATGTAAGCGTCAAGGTGCGCTCCTTTACATATCTGAGTACGCAATGACTTGGCAAGTACATGCTAAGGCTTAAATTACAGATTGATAACAAAATTCCGACAAATCGACAACTTGTCCTATTAGACATCTTCTTCTTTATCGCTGGTTCATTTCAAACATAGAGTCTCTTATTTCCTCGCAACACGCCCATGGTTTGCTAACGGCGAGCAATCCGCCGAAAGTGTACAAAACATGGCGGCGGGCGCAACCTCCCAAAGGAATAACTCGTGCCCACGTGACTCTCGGCGGCCCAAAATCTAAGCCGCGCCCAGAAGATGACTCAGACAAAAAGGACTCGGGCCCGTGTCGACGGGGACCATAGATGTCGCGGCTTTGAAAAGGGCGATGGGCAAAAAACGGGGAGATGCTCGCTTCGAGGCAGGCATTTGTTTGTGTTCCCGTTTGCACTCGCCTCGGTCGTCTCTCCGCAGGGGTGGAGACGGGACGGAGTGTGACAGCAACCGAGATAAAGGGGTGGATACAGCCGAAATCTTGCTGGGCGTGTGTTTTGCGTGTCCGCTTTGCGCGCGTGTACGTGTTTGGGTGGTTTCTTGCTTTTCGCACGGTGTCTTTTTTTGCCTGGTGGGAAGAGCGGTGAAAGATTGAGTTTTCTTTCGTTATTGATGTCCCTTTAGGTGGCGTTACTCTCCCGCGCGGTTTGTTCGTTTTGGTTCAGTTTCCCGAAACGTCTAAATTTACTTCGACTCTCGTTGCTTTGGCAGTGTGGAGGCAAACAAGAGAGCGTAAATTTCCCTTTTTATGTATTTAGCCATCCATTTGCTTATTATCCATCTATTCTACTCTTTATCTATTTATTCATGCACGGAAAACTGTATTGTGATTGAGGGGTAACAAAAAGGTAGGAGACCATAAAGAACCAAATTAAAAGTGATTAGTAAAACGAATTATACTCGGAATCATAATGCATTAAATAGGCTGTAAGCACATGATAACGAGGAAGCTTTACGGCAGCGTTTTGTGTTTTGAGAGAGGAATTCCAAAGTAGAACATTTTAGAGTCGTTACTCTCAAGAACATAAACAAGTAACAAATATCAAAACAGTTAAATAATGTATTTAAAGATATATTTAGAAGAGAATTAAGATATATCTAAAAGAAGTAGTTTTTTAATAGAGTTTATAAAATGTATTCCTATATAATTTTTGTCCA